>CM035414.1:130491041-130528541 GCA_020310875.1 Ceratopteris richardii
ACAGGAAATTGGATGATAAAGCAGTAAAATATATTTTAGTTGGGTACGGTTCTGAAAGCAAAGGCTATCGTCTCTATCATCCACACACTAAATGCATTCTGGTTAGCCATGATGTTGTTTTGGAGGAAGATGCTATTCAGCCTTTACTTTCATGCACTAAGGAGACATCTATTAGCTCCAAAGACATGTATGATACTTTGCTCCCTCTTTTTACATTTGGACAGTCTAGTGTTGGTCTAATGAGGCAACATCTCAGCCTTTGCAGGTTTCAAGTGATAATGCTGATCATTCCATTTTTTATTTAGATTTACATGATGCACTTGTTGATGAGAGAGCTTATATTGAGGAGGCAAAAACTATGCCAAAATGGTTGGTGTAGTCTTTGCGTGACAACAAATTAGATGCACCTCTGTCATATCGTACTCATTCAGACTCTCATAGTGCCCCTTCTGCATCAGATTGCTATGCTATGGATGTATCTAGTCTCTCTGATGAGACTAAGCTTGTTTCGTTTGATGAAGCACAAAATTCTGAACATTGGATGGTTGTAATGCAATCTGAATATGATGCTATCATGAAAATTGGTACATGGTCTGTATGTGACTCACCCCTTGGCAAAAAGGCCATTGGCACTAAGTGGGTGTGCAAGCTGAAGCATAAACCTGCTGGAACAATTGATAGGTATAAGGCTAGGCTTGTTGCAAAGGGTTATGCTTAGGAAAGAGGCATTGATTTTGATGAGACCTTTGCTCCTACTTGCCTAATGACAACTGTTCATAGCATATGTGCACTTGCAGCTCATCATCATTGGAATGCACATGAGTTGGACATTAAAACAGCATTTCTGAATGGTGAGTTGCATGAAGAAGTGTATGTTTTTCAGCCCCGTGGCTTTGTGCAAAAAGGGCATGAAAACCAGGTGTGCAGGCTAAAGAAGGCATTATATGGTTTAAAGCAAGGACCACGTGCTTGGTATGAAAAGATACATGGCTATTTGTGTATGTTGATGACATGTTGCTCACTCATCCTCATAAGAAGCATATTGCTGATTCTAAGGCTCATTTGCATGCATCATTTGAGATGTCAGATTTGGGGCATTTGCATCATTATTTGAGCATTGAGTTTATGCAAGTTGATTGTGGAATGGCTTTGTGTCAAACAAAATATATTGACACATTATTGCAGTGTTTTGACCTTGAAGACTGCAAACCTATTTCCACTCCTATGGAGACAGGTTTACAATTGAGTCTTCATGATGTTGGAGATGCATTTGATGTTGTTCTCTATTAGCAGGCTGTTAGATGCTTGATTTACTTATGCAATACTCGGCCAGATATTCAGTTTGTTGTCTCACATATGAGCAAGTTTATGCATTGCCTAGGTGTAAAGCATTGATAGGCAGTTAAGCGCATCTTTCGCTACTAAGTGGTACCCGACTACTTTGATTGTTTTATCCCAAGGGGAGATCACTACTACCAGATTTGCATGCTTTTTCTGACTTTGGCTAGGTTGGTTGCTATGACACTCATGCGTGCACTAGTGGTTTTTGCTTCATGCTTGGTAGCTCATGTATATCTTGGTTGAGCAAGAAGCAGCCTACTATGGCCACTTCCAATTGTGAGGCTAAGTACATGGCAACTTTCACAGCAACTGTTGAGTGTGTGTGGCTCAGATGCCTTGTGGCTAATTTGGGTGTTGGTAAGTCTTCTGCCACCACCATCTTCACTAACAGTCAGAGTGCATTGGCAGTTGCAAGGAACCCTGTGTTCCATGCTCGCACCAAGCACATTGAGGTGCATTATCATTATGTCAGGGATAGGTTCTCTATTGGGGAGTTCAGCTTGGCATATGTGACCATGCAGGAGAACCCTTTTCACGAAGGCTCTGCCTAGGGAGAAGTTTGAAGCTTTCTGCAAAGCTTTGGGCTTACTTCCTTTTGTCAATTGATTCCACATAGCTTGGCACTTCCTTATATAGAGTGCCAACTCCTTGTTCACCGCATCACTCCAAGGGGAGATTTGTTGATATATTTAGGTAGTGATGTTTGTGAACACACTAGGATCGTCTGGGCACTTTTTTCCATCTTCAAGAGGTTTTTTTCCTCCAGTTTGTATATACGCATATAGCCTTAATGGGTTACTTATCTTTGTACATTATAGTGATAATACATTCACTATTGTGTGTTGTGCTCCAAGCTTCTTCTTCTTCCTTGTGTTGTTCACGTGCTTCCACAGACGTCTAACTCCAACAATCATGATAATGAGCCATAAGTGTTCGCATCTCTTTTAGACACCACTTATGCAACCATCCTGTCCCAAATTTTGTCTCAAGTGAACTAAGTACATACTTTTTATCCCTCTCATCATGCTCACTACAAAAAAAATCATGTAAATAAAACACAAAATATTTATTTTAATTTTTATGTAAAACTTATACTTACTTCCACTGCAAGTGGACAAGGCACAAGTAGGAGTCACATAATGATCGCATTCTTCTTTTGAATTCCAATCATTCCCTATATACACTATATTTCCCTCTGGATCTATATCGCACTCTAGCCCTAGGGTGCCTATGCATGTCCTTATAGGCACCTATGCTCTGTTCTCATGATCTGGAGGTGGTATAGGTGTCTTGAAAATAGATAGATAAAAACAAATAAAATATGTGTTATAATATCATTAAAAGAAATGTGAAAAAAAACATACCTATGAGCACATAGTTCTCTTCCTACATGTGGAGCCGCCAAAGAGCCCTCCTCTGGTCACTAGGTAAGCATATGGATCGTAAAATCCAACTCATCATCGAGCATCTCTGAGTACTTGTGCATGACGATCCCTAAGGTATCAGGTGGAACTCTTGCTCTCATAAGACTTTTTATGAGAGTAAGTTTCACCTTTCTCTCTCTACTAGGATCCATATTTGTACATATAAAACAAAATGGGTTAGAAATCAATATATGTATGTGTATATATGTATGCATGTATATGTATGCATGTGTGTATATGTATGTGTATGTATATGTATGTGTGTATGCATGTGTATGTGTGCACTATGTATGCATGTGTATGTGTATATGCATGTGTATGTATGTGTGTATGTGTGTATGTGTGTATGTGTGTATGTGTGTATGTATATGCATGTGTGTATGTATGTGTGTATGTGTGTGTATGCATGTATGTATGTATGTATGTATGCATACACATGTGCATTATGTATGCATATGTATGCATGTGTGTGTATGTGTGTGTATATGTGTGTGTATGTGTGTCTTTGTGTGTGTATGCATATTTATGTTTAGTGTGTATGTGTGTTTTCATATGTGTGTATGTGTGTATGTATATGTGTATGCATGTGTATGTGTGAGTATGTGTCTCTATCTATGTGTATATAAATATGTAAAAGTATGTGTGTATATATATGTGTGTATGTATGTATATATGTGTATGTATATATATATATATGTGTGCGCAGGTAAATTTATGTGTACAATTATGTGTGTGTATGTGTGTCTCTATGTGTGTATGCATTTTTATGTCTAGTGTGTGTATATGTGTTTTCATATGTGCACATGTGTGTATGTATCCACATGTGTGTGTATGTATGCACATATGTGTATGTATATGTATGTCTATGTATGTGCATATGTACACATGTATGTGAGTGTATGCATATGTGTGTTTATGTATGTATGTATGTATGCATGTATGTATGTAGGTATGTATGTACACATGTGGATACATATAACTCTATATATATATATATATATATATATATATATATATATATATATATATATATATATATATATATATATATATATATATATATATATATATATATATATATATATATATATATATATGTGTGTGTGTGTGTGTGTGTGTGTGTGTGTGTGTGTGTGTGTGTGTATAACAAACACACACACACACACACACACACACATATATATATATATATATATATATATATATATATATATATATATATATATATATATATATATATATATATATATATATATATATATATATATATATTATTTATATATATTTATAATATAAATATGTGTGTTTGTGTGTGTGTCTATGTGTGTATGTGTGTATATATGTGTGTGTGTGTGTACTGATATCTTAGCCGCTTTTCGAATGACCCCACAACCCGGAGTACCAGCTGAAGAGGCCGGAGCTGCGGTGGCTGCGGAATCCCTTTTCTCCTGGCTCGATACGAAGAGATTAAAAAACCAACCAACCGCACCAAATCCTCCAAGAGTGGAAGTTCGATCACTTACCCGCCATATTGAGCTCTTTCTTTCGAAACAGAACAAAAAGACCAAAAAATGCTGGACTGGATATCTTTGCCTTCCTTTTCAATCGGAGAAACTAAACCGGATGTACAATCAACCCGGCTAAGAATTCTTTCTGGTAGAGCAGTTTATGAATGCTAGACTTGATTTCCTGATGAAAACGTGCGTGCATGTGTATGTGAGTGTAAATGTGTGTGTATGTGTGTGTGTATGTGTGTTTTCCTCATCACTTCTTTCTCTCTCTATCCTCCTTATGGATGGGTGTATCTCTCTCTCTCTCTCTCTCCCTCTCTCTCTCATCTCAATCCCGGCACAAATGTCCTGGGAGAAATCCAATGTTTTTTTTAATGAATCTAGAGTGTCGTTTATGCGATGCTCAAGCGTCACAGGCAGTGTGTCAACATCACTAATAGCATTGTTAATTAGTGATGTTGATATCGACGATTGAAAAAGCATCACATAAGCGATGCTATTCATCGCTTATATGATGCTCAATCTTTTTTTTAAATAAAAAAGAATGTCATCGCTTATGCCGTGCTCTGGGCAATGAGCATCATGTAAGCGACAAAACCCACTTTTTTTCAATGGGGGGCTCTTAGCATACTTCCCAGATTGACAACTTTATGTGCTTGAGGTTGTTTTTCCTTTACACTGATGATTGAAGAGGAAAACTCCAAAGAATATCAAACATATTTTGGCACCATTTTTGAGAAACATTGAAGCAAAGTTTTGGACCTTGCTAGATCTTCCAAGTTGATAGTAGCAAATACTTGCTCAAAATTAATTTGAATTATCAAGTGTGGCAAAGATGAAAAGGTGAGTGTGATTAATCTTTAAGAGATAAATTTCTTCATTCATCATGTTGAGAAAATGGTAGAGAGTTTTATGTTGTTCTCTAATTTCATATATGGGATCATAATCTTTCTTTACAAGCTTTTCAACTTTATTTCTTACAAAAACCTAGATAAATTGTTTACCTTTTGTTGGTAAAAACAAAAGAGGAAAAACAAGGTGACTGAATTTTCTATGAACAAATGATCACATCAATGGATCATCAATTTTGAGAATAAGAAGAAAAAGAAGTGAGAAAATTAAGAAGAGAATTTCAAAATATTTTTTGTTAACTATGAATAGCCATTTCTTTTTGAAAAAATCACAATCGATTTTGATTTATAGGTAAAGAGCGAAGGAGTATAGTTGGATCTTAGGGCAAGATACCACATCAAGAGAATTGATAAAAATTGCAAAAATAAGGGTAAATGCAAAAACACAATTCTCTACAGAGAATCATGATTCTCTTTGGAAGGTAAGGTTCATAAAAATATTGAGCAAACTGTAAAATTTCTAATGGAAAGGTGGAAGGAGGTCACATAAAGACTCAACCCAAGGTAAAATTTTAATTTTCATTAAAAATCATGAAAATCGTGATTGTGAATGAAGAGTATAAAAGTAGGAGTTGGAATTTTTTTCTTATTAAGTGAGAGAGTGAGTGAAAAAGAGCACTAAGGATCGTGATTCTGAGAGAAAAGGAAAAAAGCAAGAAATTTCACGATTTTAAGTGCAAGCAACTTCTAGGTATATCTTTTTGACACTTCATCATCAATGTTTTGAAATTTTTTTTGCAAAAAAGTGATGGAAATCAAGTAGCATCATAATCCCGATTTTTGAATTTCCATGTTTCAATAAGTAAAAAATATTTTTTGAGGGATTTTCTTGCTTGCATGCTAATAAAATCATAAGGCGCTTCTCATGCATGTCTAAAAGTCTCAAATTTTTCTCATTAAATTTTCACTAAAACAATCACAGAATTGCAATTCTGTGAAAAGTGAAAAACACCACTACAACATATGAGGGGCATACCAAGCCCTATACTAGTGCAAATACACAGGCATATGCATTAGTGCCTAAACAACAATGCAGAAAATTGGATGATAAAGTAATGAAATGTATTTTTCTTGGGTTCAATTCTAAAAGCAAAGGATATCATTTGTATCATCCACATACTATACGCATTTTGGTTAGCCATGATGTTGTTTTTGTGGAAGATGCTATTCAACCATTACTTTCATGTACTAAGGAGACATCTGTTAGCTCCAAAGACATGTATGATACTTTGCTACCTCTTTTTATAAGTGAACAGTCCAGTGCTAGTCCTAATGAGGCAACATCTCAGCCCTTATAGGTTTCATGTGATGATGCATATCATTCCATTTCTGATGCAGATTCACATGATCTACTAGTTGATAAGAGAGCTGATATTGAGGAGGATGCCAAAATGGGTGGTGTAGACTTTGCGTCATAGCAAATTAGATGCACCTCTATCATGTTCAGGCTAGCATAGTGCCTCTTTTGCATCAGATTTTTGTGCTATGGTTAAATCTAGTCTCTGTGATGAGAATGAACCTCTTTTGTTTGATGAAGCACAAAACTTTGAAAATTAGATGGCTGCTATGCAATCCGAATATGATGCTATCATGAAAAATGGTACTTGGTCTTTATGTGAATTGCCTCCTAGCAAGAAGGCCATTGGCATTAAGTGGGTATACAAGTTGAAGTGTAAGCCTGATGGAACATTTGACAGGTATAAGGCTAGGCTTGTTGGAAAGGGTTATGAGCAGGAAAGAGGCATTGATTTTGATGAGACCTTTGCACCTATATGTTGAATGACTATTGTTCCTTGCATCTGTGCATTTGTAGCTCATCATGGTTGGAATGTCCATCAGTTGGACATTAAAACTGCATTTTTGAATGGTGACTTGCATGAAGAAGTGTATGTTTTTCAACCCCGTGGCTTTGTGCAAAAAGTGCATGAAAACCAAGTGTGCAGTTGAAGAAGGCATTATATGGTTTAAAGCAATCACCACGTGCTTGGTATGGAAAGATACATGCCTATCTGATTGCACATGGTTTTGAGAACACTCCAATTGAGAGCACCTCATATGTTAAGCATGAAAATGATGTGCTTCTAATCATTGTTATGTATGTTGATGACATGCTACTCATTGGTACTCAGAGAAGCATATTGTTGATTTTAAGGCTAATCTACATGCCTCATTTGAGATGTGAGATTTGGGGCATTTGCATCATTATTCGGGCATTCAGTTTATGCAAGTTTATGGAGAATAGCTTTGTGTCAAACAAAACATATTGATACATTATTGCAACGTTTGGCCTTGAAGACTATAAACTCATTGCCATTCGTATGGAGATAGGTTTACGATTGAGTCTTCATGATGTTGGAGATGCATTTGATGTTGTTCTCTATTAGATAGTTGTTGGATGCTTGATTTATTTATGCATTACTCGACCAAGTACTTAGTTTTTTGTCTAACAGATGAGCAAGTTTATGCATTGCCCAAGTGTCAAGCATTGGCAAGCGGATAAGCGCATCTTTCGCTACTTGAGTGGTACCCCACTACTTGGATTGTTTTATCCCAAGGGGGGATCACTACCGCCAGATTTACATGCTTTTTTTTACTCTAAGTGGGATGGATGCTATGACACTCATGTGTCCACTAATGGCTTTTGCTTCATGCTTGGTAGCTCATGTATATCTTGGTTGAGCAAGAAGCATCCTACTATGCCCATTTCGAGTTGTGAGGCTGAGTATAGGGTAGCTTTCACAACAATTGTTGAGTGTGTGTGGCTCAGATGCCTTATGGTTGATTTGGTTGTTTGTAAGTCTTGTGCCACCACCATCTTCACTGACAGTCAAAGTGCATTGGTAGTTGCGAGGAACCCTATGTTCCATCCTTGCACTAAGCGCATTGAGGTGAATTATCGTTATGTCAGGGAGAGGTTCTCTGCTAGAGAGATCAGTTTGGTATATGTGCCCACACAAGAGAACATTGGAGACCTTTTCACAAAGGCTCTACCTAGGGAGAAGTTTGAAGCTTTCCACAAAGCTTTGGTCTTACTTCCTTTTGTGGATTGATTCCACATAGCTTGGCACTTGCTTATACATGAGTGCCAGCTCCTTGTTCACCGCATCACTCCTACAAGGGATTTGTTGATATATTTAGGTAGTGATGTGTGTGAACACACTAGGACCACCGAGGCACTTTTTCACTGTTCAGGAGGTTTTTTCCCCCATCTTGTATATATGTCGAATACCCTAATGGGCTACGTATCTTTGGATGATGAGTGTTAATCTCCAAAAGAACAAGATATCCTTGATGTTAGAGCACCTCTATATCAAGAATAGCTCAAAACCTCAACCAATTTTGGAAGAACAATGCCAAATCAACAAGATTTTATCTAACTGTGAAGAAAGTCATTACATAGAAAAGTTTGTTGCACTTAACTCATTCATTGGTTGATCAAATGTGTAAAGTTTCTAATTAAACTTTGTTCTAAAGGTTGTGCACCTTCTCCAAGTTAAAACTTTTCAAAAGGTCTAGTAAATCTTAAGATTTACTCCAAACAATTCACCTATGTCTAAAATTGTACTTTTCTACAGTTGACTTTGACACTTGCAACTTCTAATGGATAGTTCTCTTAATCTAGAATCGCTTTATTCAAATGCTTTTAGCCATCAGTAGCTTACCTCCCAACTTAAAGAATGAGTGATTGCTTGCTCAAAACTTTACATTGTGGAAGGAGAACTGACCAAAACTTTATCATCGAATTTGCACCTGCTACAGTCTTCTCTTCTTTACATTTACATATGTAAATGTTCCTACTCTCAATTCTCTCAACCTGATCAGAATTAGGATCTAAAAATTTGTACAGAGGTCACTCTACTATAGACTTAGACTTGTACAAAAGCATTTCACAAAAGGATTAACACAGAAGGAGCACTAAGCAAAATATCGAGTGTAACTTTTCTTCTATTCAAAAAAACATTACATATATTTGATGAGAGAGATCTTCTTTTCTTCTAAAGTGTCTAATGACTCTCACAACTTGTCATTCATTGTCTCTCTTACATGCCCCGACATTCTACTTGTATATATAGGCATATATTTCCTAACTCTTAACCATAACAAAAGTATAAGTGAGTTAATTACAAGTCTAGTGTACATGTATATACAAGACTTCATTCTCTGATCATGCACTATCTTCAAGCTTCATATATTGATCTTTGCTTCATCCTTTGACTTCAAACCTTTGTCTAAAATATCAATTGATGGTTGTCATGCACCAACAGCTCCCCCTCAATCATCAATTGATGTTTTCTCCATCTTCTTTATACCTGCCATGTCTTCGAATCTCTGTAGCTTTGGTCCATCCAAGCTTTTAATTAACATATCTACAATCTGATCTTTTGTTGATGTATGTATGACTTCAATCTCCTTATCGATCACCTTCTCTCTCAAGAAGTGATATTGAATCTCAATGTGTTTAGTTTTGGCATGAAAAACAGGGTTAATATCTAGATACAACGAACTCATATTATCTCCATGAATAGTGGGTGTACTCTCAATGATGTCAAAACTCTTCATGAGAGTCTTCAACCATATGACCTCCTTTGTAGCTTCAACCATACCTTTATACTCTACTTTTGTAGATGACAAAGCAACTGTGTGTTGCTTCTTAGAACACCAAGAGATTAGCTTATCTTCCACATAACATAAGTATCCATAGGTTGATCTCCTATCATTAGGACTACCTGCCCAATCTGTATCACTATATATCTTGATGTTTGTATCTGATGTGAAACCATAATACAAACCTTTCTTGAGTGTACCTTTAATTTATCTTAGCACCCTTTGTCCTGCAACCCAATGTTCTTTCCTAGGACAATGCATGAATTGAGACAACACTCCAACTACATATGACAAATCAGGCCTAGTTAATGTAGCATAGATTAGACTACCAACCAGACTTTGATATAGCTTCATATCCTTGAATTCTTCTCCTCCATATCGCTCAATTTTTTATTCACCTCCATTAGAATAGGTGCTACCCTGCAATCTTCCATTTTAAACTTGATTAGCAAGTTCTTCAAAACCTTTCTTGAGTCACATATACTCCATGTTGAGTATATGAGACCTCCATGCCCAAGAAATATGACGAGTCTCCCAAGTCACTAATCTTGAACTTTTTGTCTTCAAACCATACAAAGATCTCTTGAGCTTACATACATACTCTGGATACCTTTTATCTTTGAACCCTTTTGGTTGCTTAAGAAAACATCATCTGAAATGTAACCATTTAGAAAAGCATTCTTCACATCTAATTGACATAGTTTCCAACCTTTACATGCATCAATGGCTATTAATGTCCTTATAGTTGGCATCTTTGCCACAGGACTATAAGTCTCATCATAATCTATTCCATATGTCTGAGCTTACCCTTTCACAACAACTCTAGCTTTATACCTAGACACACTTCCATCTGCATACCTCTTTGTCTTGTAGACCCATTTGCATCCAATGATCTTCTGACTATTTATTTTAGGAACCAAATCCCATGTCTCATTTTCCATCAATGCATCATACTCTTCTTGCATAGCTTTCTCCCAATTTTCCTTACCTTTTGCCTCTATATATGTAGAGGGTCTTCCTCTGCTTTCACCATATAAGCATAATCTTTAGTGGTCAAAAAAGAAGTATCATAGCTATACCTTGTAGGTTGCCATTTGTTTCTTGAAGACCTTCTGAGTTCTCCACTCCTTGAGTTTCTGGTTCATCACATTCTGGATCAAACCTTGGCCTTTCTTCAACTTCAACTTGTGTTTCATTATTCTTTTCTTCATCAAATATTTGAACCTTTGATTTACCTTTCTTCTGATTCAAGGTTTCTTCATCACCTGCATGAATATTAATTGTACCTGCATACCAAGTACCTTGCTCATCAAATGTAACATCCTTTGACACAAGGAATTGCTTTGTGGATGGACTCCACAACCTATAACCCATCTGTTTATCATCATATCCAATGAACACATACTTTTCACCTTTAGGTTCCGATTTATGCCTCAACTGAGATGGCACATATGCATAAGCCAAACATCCAAATACTTTGCAATGATCTAAGGTCCACCATGCCTCATAAGATTTCATACCCTGCAAAGCTCTACATGGTAACCTATTAACCAAGTATGTAGTTGTATTTACAGCCTCAACCCACAAATAATTGGGGCAATTCTTTCTTTCATCATTGACCTTGCAAACTCAACAAGAGTTCTATTTCTCCTTTCTGCTACACCATTTTGTTGAGGAGAGTACCTGCAAGTAACTTTCCTATTTATACCTGCATTCCATAATTAATCACTCAACTCACTAGAGAAATACTCTCCCCCTCCATCTGACCTTAGTCTCTTCAACTTTTGCCATGTGATTCTTTCTGCATATACATGATAATGTTTAAATGTATTGAATACCCATGATTTATCTTTGATCACATATATGGTGATCCACCTCGTAGCATCATCAACATAAATCACATAATATCTTGAACCAATAATGCTAAAATCCTTTGATGGTCCCACACATCTGTGTGAACCAATTCAAGCTTCTTAAAAAAGATGAAACCATGCTTAGTATATGATCTCTTATGAGCCTTACCTAATTGACATGACTCACATCTGTATGTCATGTGTTGACCTGCAACATTAGGTAATCCAAGCACTGAACCATTGTTAATCATATCCTTAATACCTCTTTCATTGAAATGTGCACGCCTTTTATGTCAAAGATCTAACTCATAGATCTTATGTCCTCCATAAGTGAACAAGGCATGACCAACATTGCCTTGAATCTTCAATGTGAATAGCCTTCCTTCTTTCTTCCCTGAAACACTTTGTTTATACCCATTGCTAGGATCTTCCACAAGAACTCCATCATTAGTGAACCTTACTTCATAACCTTTCTCAACAATTTGCCCCACACTTATCAAATTCTTTGGAATTGTAGGAACATACAAAATCATACTCAAAAGAGTGCTCCCATCCTTAGCCTTCACTAGTCCAATTGACTTCGCATTGTGCTTTGTATTTATTTGTACCACATTATTACTTACTTTATTCTCCAAATCAGTCATCAAAGCTATTTTACCACTCAGGTGATTGTTACACCCTGAGTCAATGTAGAAGACTCTTTGATCTTCACTTTGTCTTTCACAAGTTGCACTCATAATTAAGGTTGAATCCTCCTTCTTATCTGAAGCATAATTGTAGTAGGTGTTGTTGTAGGATTGACTTTGGAAACCTCTACCTGCATTTCTTCCAAAGAAACCTCTACTACCTCCACCTCTAAAATTACCTCTTTGGTTTCTATTATCTCTTCCTCTTGAATTAAAATCCTAATTATATCCTCCACCATTCTGATTATTATGTCAACATTCATGAGCTAAATGATTTGTCTTACCACAAATCCAGCAAGCTTTGACACCATCTTTATTGCTTTTGCCTCTTCCTCTTCCTTTGCCACCACCTCTTCCTCTTAGGAAGTTAGCTTGGCTAGTTGTACCTTCATCTTCATTCAATTGTTGCTTGCCTTTATTAATCTTCTTCTTGTCCTTTGAATACATTGCTTGACCTGCACTTTTATCAGCATCACCTTTGACATCCTGCTCAAAGGGTAGTATATGTCCTAGCAACTGATTCAAATCAGGAGTAAAATGATCTAGTGACAATTCAATGGATAAAATGAATGGCTTCCATTTCTCATCTCCTCTCAACCTGTGAGGATTTGCCTTGCCAATTTGTCCTCATCAATATCTTCATCAACTGCTCCTAATGCATCTGCAATGTCCATCCTTGTTACATAATCAAAAATGGATTGAGAAACCTTCTTTTTTAATGTGCTAAACTCTGCCCATAAAGATGCCTTCCTTGACTTTGTAGTGTTTTGGAAATGCTCTTCCAAAGCATTACATATATCACTTGCACTTTCAATTCCTCTAATATGAGGTATCAAGTAGTCATTAACTCCCATGTAGAACATGCTCCTAGCTTGAGCATCCTTCTTCATCCATGTCTTCAAATATGAGAGCTTCTCCCTAGTTGGAACACTAGGATCTTTAAATTCTGGTTTTTCTTCTTCACCTGTAATTTATCCTATCAAGTCTTTGCTCATAAGATGAGCTTCCATCCTCATAGACCAAGCAGGATAGTTTTCTCTATCTGAAGAGAATCTTCCATCCTTTCTTCACATGTGTATTTAATTCTTCAAGCTTTATGAGGAATAAGTGTACCTTTACTTCAAATGTAGTTCCTTTTGATCTTCTTGATAGCCTCAGGCCTCCTTCTCTAGCTTTCGCTTCAATCTTTCACCTTTTGAATCTTCAAAGGTTAATTTCTGTATAACTGCAATAGTCGGGGTCCTCCTTTCTTCAATTTTGATGACTCTTGCTCTGATACCACTGATGGAGAGTGTTAATCTCCAAAAGAAAAAACTATCCTTGATGTTAGAGAACCTCTATATCAAGAATAGCTCAAAACCTCAATCAATTTTGGAAGACCGATGCCAAATCATCAAGATTTTATCTAACTATGAAGAAACTCATTACACAAAAAAGTCTGTTGCACTTAACTCATTCATTGACTGACTAAATGTGTAAAGTTTCTAATGAAACTTTGTACAACATGTTGAAGGTCATGCACCTTCTCCAAGTTAAAAATTTTCAAAAGGTTCAGTAAATCTTAAGATTTACTCCAAACAATTCACCTATGTCTAAAACTATACTTTTCTACAGTCGACTTTGACATCTGTAAATTCTAATGCATAGTTCTCTTAATCTAGAACATGTTTATTCAAATGCTTTTAGCCATAGGTAGCTTAGCTTCTAGCTTAAAGAATGAGTGCTTGCTTGCTCAGAAATTTACACTGTGGAAGGAGAACTTACCAAAACATTATCACCGAATTTGCACCTACTATAGTCTTCTCTTCTTCACATTTACACATGTAAATGTTCCTACTCTCAATTCTCTCATCCTAATCACAATTAGGATCTGAAAATTTGTACAGAGGTCACTCTACTGTAGACTTAGACTTTACAAAAGCATTTCACAAATGGATTAACACAGAAGGAGCATTGAGCAAAATATCGAGTGCAACTTTTCTTCTATTCAGAAAAACATTACATCTGTTTGATGAGAGAGATCTTCTCTTCTTCTAAAGTGTCTAATGACTCTCACAACTTGTCATTCATTGTCTCTCTTACATGCTCGACATTATACTTGTATATATAGGCATATACGTCCTAACTCTTAACCATAACAAAAGTATAAGTGAGTTAATTACAAGTCTAGTGTACATGTATATACAAGACTTCATTCTCTGATCATTGTTGCTCTAGCACAATGGTGAGAACCACATTAAGAAGCTCCACCTCCTTAATGTCAATCCGCGGAAGAGATAGGAGTGATATGAAGATTGTGAATGTGAGATGAAGTGAGAGTGAAGGTGAGAAGCATGGAAATGCACACACACATATATACACACAATGAAGAGACAAGCAAGACACAATGGAAGGTAGGAAATCAACTCTATTACTCAAGAACACTCTTACAAGCTCAAACTCACTCTAGCTCATACAAATCTACACTAGCTAACCTCAAAAATGAGCTCTCTAGCTCTTTTTATAGATTCTAGATTAGTTTTGACTAGTTTCACATCTAGTGACCGGCATAGTTAAAAAATAGGTTCTAGATGTTATTTGAAAGGGTAAACGGTATCTAAAAATAACCAAAATTGGTATGCTCATTCTACCTAAGCTCCTCAAGCTCAAGGACTCCTGGGCTTGCACAAAATGGAGCATATAATTACAAAATGGGTTTTTCTATGTTACATATGGTACAAAAGTGATGAAAATCAATGTTGGAGGTTTTGAAAAGTGTTTATAAAACATAATTCTTTGAAAAAATGATTCGAATGAATCCCTGCTACTTCGTCGTGCTCTATCTTCACATGCTTCCGTGTCTTCTATGCCTTTGACTACTGCCAACACCCTCCTCCCTCTCGCTTCTGTCGTCCTTGACAGAACCTTATTGTGAGGTCTGTCGGATATAATTCTGGAGTAGTTCCTGAGCGAGGGTGTGTTCTGATATGCGAATTCCTCAGGCCAGATCTGCCTCGAGTTTCTCCCAATCAATGGGTTGCGGTTCATCGGATGGTGGGAGTCGATAGTGCAATGGTGAGAACCACGTTAAGAAGCTCCACCTCCTTAATGTCAATCTGCGGAAGAGATAGGAGTGATATGAAGATCATGAATGTGAGATGAAGTGAGAGTGAAGGTGAGAAGCATGGAAATGCACACACACATACACACACACAATGAAGAGACAAACAAGACACAATGGAAGGTAGGAAATCAACTCTATTACTCAAGAACACTCTTACAAGTTCAAACTCACTCTAGCTCATACAAATCTACACTAGCTAACCCCAAAAACGACCTCTCTAGCTCTTTTTATAGATTCTAGACTAATTTTTGTTGGAGAAACAATCACTAATTGGACATATATTTGAAGGTCAAAGCTTTAGAAGAAAACCACATGCCTATGTGAAGGGACAAATTCACAAGTGTATTATATTTGTAAAGTTAGTTCACTTTAGTTCTAGAAGTTTTTTAAAAGTCACGAGATTGAGACAAAACTATATAAGTTAGTTTGCATCAACTGACATGAATAGGAAGACAATGAGAAAGTGAGTTAGTACTCATTTGGTATGACTGAGAATAGTCGGGCCTCTCTGCATGAGAAAGCACCTGTGCATTTGTGAGGTTTCATAGTTATGGAAAGAGTTCATTAAACTTCTGGGTATAAGTCTTCTTCTTCCATCTCCAGAGTTTGTCTTGTGTGAAATGATTTCAGAAGTTGAAGTTTTCCAAGCAAGTCGATACCTGGCATCGAGTTTGTGCTTATAAGTCATTATTTTCATTCTCTGTGTGTTACCTATTGTTGAATCTTCTAAAAACATGAAGTTTGTAGAGCAACTCGATGTCTGGCATCGAGTTTTAGCATAAAGTCGACGCCTGGCATCGACTTCTCACATATAAGTGGTCTTGTTCATGTCTGTGTTGTATAGGCCAGTTCAGGTGCTGAAAAAGTGGTTAAAAAAAGCTGAAAGTCGATGCCTAGCATTGATTTTTGGTTGCAAGTCGATGCTAGGCATCGAATTTTCATTTTTAGACAGTGATCTTTACTAAAACAGGCAAAATTTCCACTTTTGGAAGTCATACATGGTCATCTTGTGAAGGCTATATCTTGAGTTCTAGAGATCCGTTTCTTTCATATGATAGCTTCTTGGAAAGCTCTACTCTTCTACTTTTATCCACCAAAAGAACTTTGAGAAATAATATTGGAGCTAAGAGAAATTAGCAAAATACTGAAGGTATGTCATTTTAGTGACTAGAAAGTTCTACAGAAGTAAAGTTCTCAATTTAGGCTATCATTTCCCAAAGTTTGGAGTGGCAATGGGTTAATGGTGACCATAGAGGTGTTCTAGTGCCACATTAATTCATTTCTTGTGGTGTTTCATACATCAACAAGTGGTATTAGAGCAGAAAGGTCCTAAGGAGCAGAAGGCGGCAAAGGTGTGAGAAGTTTTGAAAAGTTTTTTATTAAAGGTTGAAAGGAAGCATTTGGAGACACAAGGATCAAAAGGTTACTTCAAAAGTATCCTCATACACAAAGAACTCCAAAAGGTATTATTCTTTATCCTTTAAGCTCAAAGGTTGAAGCAGAAGGAAAGGAGTATGGCAGATCATATCTCCATTGACAAACTGGACAGAGATAATTACCCCGCATGGGTAATGAGAATGGAAGCCTTACTTATGAGTAAGGATCTCATGGTATATGTAACAGGTGAAGAAGAGAAGCCAGTATTTGAAGATGAAAGCCGACCAAAGAAAGAAGAACTTGATGCTTTAAAGCATTGGCAGAAGAAGGATGCAAGTGCAAAAGCCTACATCTACAATACAATCTCTAATCATTTGCTACCACACATCAGAGGATTGGAATCATCTGAAGATATATGGAATGCATTGGAGTATCATTTCCAAAGCACTACTTTAGCAAGGAAAGCAAGTTTATGGTCAGAGTTTACAACATTCAAGAAGAAGCCAAGTCAAAGTATTAGTGATTATGTCCCTAAGATGAAGGATCTTGCAGATAGTCTTGGATCCATAGATGAAGATATCGAGGATCACAAGTTGATCACTCAATTACTTACACATTTGAGAGGGGATGAAAGGTGGAAACATTTTGTCTTTTATCAACAGAACTTTCATTAAATCATTATGTTCCCGATTTGAACTAGTTGCTTGGTTTGATGCTCACATTTGAGCAAGACTTGAAGGGAGATGGAGATAAAGGACAAAGTTCTGCAATGTACATGAAGAACAAGAAGAAAGGAGATAAAGGTAAAGCAAAGGATGAAGAAGAGTCAAGTTCTCAAGTTTATTTTGCAAGAGGTAAAGGCACTGGAAGAGGAAGACCAAGAGGTTTTGGAAGAGGAAGAGGTAATCGGAATAACAACAAGAAGGCTTACTGGATCTGTGGATTGAGTAATCATTTGGCTCATGACTGCTGGCATAATCAAAAAGGATCAAATCAAAATCAGAATAACAATAGTAGAGGCAGAGGTGGAAGATATCAAATTAATTTTCAGAGAGGTAGACAAAGTCAAAGAGGAGGCTATGGTAGAGGTGGAGGAAGAAGTTGGGGACAGAATCAATCCTACAACACCACCTACTACAACTATGCAAATGACACACAGAATGAAACTCATACATCATTGATGATGAACTAAATCAACACATCAGATAAAGAAGATCTAAAGGTATTTTACATTGACTCTGGATGTTCTAATCATTTGTCAAGAAACATAGAATTGATGTCAGAATTGGAAAAAGGTATTTCTAGTCATACAGTTCAAACAGGTGATAATACCAGACATAGTGTACATTCAATTGGAAAGGTGAAATGCAAGAGTGGAGCAGATTTGCTAACCAATGTTTTTTATGTTCCCACAATACCTAAAAACTTGATAAGTGTGGGACAGATAGTTGAAAAAGGTTTTCAAGTCAGGTTTACAAATGAAGGAGTATTTGTTGAAGATCCAGAGAAAGGATATAATCAGATTGTCTCTAGTAAGAAAGAAGGTAGACTCTTTACTTTAAGAGTACAAGGGAACATTGGTCAAGCTTTGCTCACACATGGCGAAGGAGTGATTACAGAACTTGATCTCTAGCATAAGAGATTAGGTCATTTCAATGAAAGAGGAATTAAAGCTATGGTTGGTAATCAGTATGTACTAGGATTACCAAATATGCAGAATCAACATATGGTTTATAAATGTGAAGCACGTCAGATGGGAAAAGCACACAGGTTACCATTTCAAAAGAAAGGATTCAAACATGATGGATTACTAGAGCTCATTCATACAGATGTATGGGGACCAACAGAAGAAGGATCTATCAATGGCTCAAGGTATTATGTCCTTGGGTTCGATCAAGAGGTAACCGTCTAGGTTTCTCTAAATGGAAAATTGAGGTGGGGGCATTGAAACCTTTAGGCAAGCTTTGGGTGTCCATATGCGAGAAGCATTGGGGCATGCCTTCAAAAGCTTCTTAGGTATCCAAATTTTTTGTATTGTTCCTATCTGATTTCCTTGACTATGGTCAGTTGATCTCCTCATCTTATTGTTTTGTCATGGCTATGACTTCTTTAGAGGAGAAGTTGGTTGCACATCTTTCTTTACCCCAATGCTCGCATGGCATGGCCAAAGGAGATTGAATTATTAAGCTTATCGGACTTGGGAGCACATATAGAGTGTGTGGACTTGGAACAAGAAGGGGCACATCCTTCTAGTTCAATCATAAGACATTTCTTAGTAACCCAAACCTAAAGGAGCCGTTTCCTAAGGTTTAAGTCTACTAGATTATCATATATACAATCTTGGCCCAGTACTAAAGGTTATGTGAGATCATCATCATGGCAAACCAAAAGATTAATTGTTAGAGGAAAATTCTACAAGGGGATAGGCACTTCAACCTCACCCAAGCATGGGGCTTCTAGACCTCTTAATCCAATGAGGTATGCCTCTATTGGATTCACATATATGCCCATGTCTTGACAACAAGAATATCTAATGGCACTTGTAGGAACTCCTAAATCAATCAAAGCTCTAATTCTCTTCATGTTAGTGCTCTCTCCTAGCTCAATTGAGATGAATGGTCATCTATCTTTTAAGCTAGGTTTGTCCTTTGCACATATTGACACATTTCCATGTGATAACGAGTAGCATTAGGTTTGGGAAGCAAGCTTTGTCTTCAGAGCTTTATTCTTCTAATTTTCTCTTTCACTTTTGCATGTGCTTCTTCTATAATTTCTTGTTCCTCTTATTTAACTTTTTTGGATTTGTTCAATTGTGCATGCATTTCCTCTATAAGGGGTGCATGATAGAGCTTCACTCTGCATCTATTGATATAGCTAGGTAACACTTCATCTTTTAGCCAGGTTTTTAATGGACACTTTGGCAAGTTTCACAATGTTTCGCATATGTATGAGCGTCCATGTGAAGGGTGGGCCACTAAATTCCTGAGAATAGGATGTTCTTAATAACATGATTAGGTCAAAAGTGTCCATCTGCAACATTGTTGTGTGCAATCTCTAAAATCTTCAGATAATCGCTCTCATGTACACATAAATGTAAGTAACCGAATCTACCTTGCTTATACACATTCTCTAAAATCAAAGTGTAATCTTGACCCTCTTGAGCTAGACCTCACTGTCTAGAAAAGGTCACTTCTTGGGGGAAATTTATTGATTTCAAAAAGTTGACTAGTGGAGTACTCCACTCAAGTGACAAAGAAACATAGTACAGAGTTTCATATTTATATGGGTCTACTAGTGCAAATGGGGCATAGCTTTGTCAAGTTTTGAACATATGATTCCATTCTATGGCAATATACACCTAATAATTTTAGAGTTTGCAGTGTTCGATGCTTAGATGAATGATGCCATGGCACAGCTACATGTGCCTATTGTAGCTAGCTTTTATGTTCTTCCTTGTTTAAACAAAAAGATACAATTCCTTGATTGTCTTGCTTATAAATGCTACCTGCTAGTAATTGATAGATGTGTGAGTGTATTATTTCCCCTTCATTGGTTTTTACATGCTTGTTTTCCCTTACTAGGAGCTTTTTCCCCTAGCTTTTATATATGCCTATACTTGAATATGATACTTATCTTGTACATTTTCACTTATTAATACACTCAGTGTTGTGCTCCAAGCTTCTTCTTACTTGTTTTATTTGTGTACTTCTATAAACCTCAAACTCTAGCCACTAGTATCAAAGCATTTCATTGCTTTCTACAAGACATCATCGGTACCCTTCTAGTCACAATAAAAATTGCACAAATTTTGGTGAGCATACTCTAGGTCATTAGTAGTTCAAGAAAAAATCATTTTGTGGCATCCAAAAATTGATTTGAGTTTGTTTTGGCCTTTAAAAACAATATTTCAATGATTGTGCAAGCAATTTGGTCCTTTTTGTTAAACATATATATAGATTTTGGTTGGCTAGTACAAGAAGTCGAATTCTACTATAGGTCAAATGGAGCTCAATTGTGTGTCTCTATTCTTTTTTTTTTCAAAAGAGTCCATTTTTTGCATCAAGGTATAGTCACTAGCCATGGTTGAAACCACTGATGTAATTTGTATGTTGGTTGTTGAGGATAAGTTGGATGGTCAACCCATACAAGCACATGCATTGATAGTTTTTCCTATCAAATGTTCCATTATCCCTCACATTTGCTCATGAAAAATAGCTCTAGTTGGGATATTATTAAGATCCTAGTCTCCATGCTAGAGAGAATGACCTTTGAGCCTCCACCCAACCTACCACTATATAGCTTCTAAAACTAACATTGACCTCTAGATTAATTGGAGCCCACATATGGATGTGCGATCTCCACCATTTCGTTAGCACTTTCTACTAGAGTCTACTATGTAAGTTGTACTCACCAATTGAATTAAGCCTCTTTGAACTCAAGTTAACTCATGTTAACTTGTGGATGCTTCTAGAAAGATCTAGCGATATTTGGGAACAAATCTCTTCCCATGATTCTCATGCTTCCCATGGAGGTTGAACCCAAGAACTCATTACCATTCTATAATTAACCACTAAGCTAAGCGTACAACTTGTTTAATACTCCAAAACTACCTAATTTTATCAATATCTTGAACCTTACCCAAGCTATTTTATAACAAACCCCCCTGTTATGGTGTCATGCCCCCTTGCCTCCTTGGTTTTCTATCCAACCCCTCATAAGGTTTGGGTGGTTTTGCTTACTATGGAAAATTGTGTGCAACTATAAGGGGAGTGGTAAGCGTGCATGCCTCTAGATGATGGATTAGCTAAGAGTGCCATCTATCATCTAGGTGATGATGCACTATCTAGAATTTTGAACCTTCCCTTCCTCAATTTTCATGGGAACATTGTTTGTACCTTGGATGCTAGGTAGATTCGTGGCAACAAGAGCACGCCTCGTCAATGCCTTGGAGGGTCTCGTACATGATGGCTGGGTGGGCCAATACTAGGCCAACCAGTCTTCATCTTGCCCGCTCACTCAAAGGGACTATGGACATGTGTGGGAATGGAGAGCCATCATGCCTCTGGGCAAACAACAAATAGACTTGATGGCAACTCAATGCAATGTCTACCTATTGTCAGCATCGAGTCCATTTTCCCCTTAAAATTTGTGGCCATATGTTTCCTTGTACACTTGGCAAAGAAGGTCTCCCCTTGGAAAAATTGTCACATGTGGAAGGGCTATTCCTCCACAATCAAATCAACTAAGAATTCTAAGTACTAAGACCACTCTAAGAAGAGAGATCAATATATCCATCCAACCAACCCCTCCAATATATAGATTCAAGGCCAATGGGGTAACTCAACTATAAGGAGACAACCCAAGGTGATCACATGGTTTCCAAGCTTAGGAAATCATATGAAATTACATGTGTTCTAAAACAAGTCTCTCCAAGCTCTCACATGTGAGTCGAGTGGCTAGGAGAAGCTTATAATCAAGCTTAAGGCTCTCAACTTTAGAGAAATAAACCCTAAGATTCAAGACCCTTAAAATAGGGATAAATATCCAATAAATTCAAAGGTTTCAAACCTAGAGACCCAATAGTTCTACCCTTAGACCCATATAACCATAGAATATTCCCCTCCCCTTAAAAGAATTTCCATCCTAAAAAATGAGTGGAGACATATAACTTGGGGTATTCTCCCTTGCTTCATGATTAGAATTGTTGTTCTTGCTTTTTGTCTCTCCAATTTGCCTCTTTATTTATAAGGGGATCCTATCTTCAACTAGATCTAAAAAGATGAGAACCCATGTGTGGTCTAATCCTAGCGTGAATCATTCAAAACCTCAATTGAATTTGCACATGAAAAATTGAATCAAGTGCAAAGTATGGAAAAAATGATAAGGGTGGAACAAATCATCCCTGCCTAATTCATTGTTTCCTTATGTGCAAACTAGGTATCCATAGCATACAAATGTGAATTAGGTGGATTCTAAGTATTCTCAACTAAATTGCTATCTTTCTTTATTTCTATGTACCATGATCCAAAACCTAGCAAAATAGGTGGGTTTATTTAGCTTAAGAATTTCTTATTAGATTCATCTATCTATACAAGCCCTACATGTACACATGCACCCACCCATCCAAATATCATGCTTGAGGTAGGCATTGTGTGCCTCCTTGTCTAATGATACAATCAAATTCTGAAGTAGGCATTTCTCACCTTCTCATGTACAAATACAACCATGTGGTTCACCTATGGGTGAACCCATTAAAAGAAATAAGATGTGCTTATAATTCATGCTTTTACAATAATTTTGGCCAATAAAAAGTAATTCTAAGTTATAGCTTGAGGCATTTCCTAATCTTCTCCAAGAAATTCTAGCATGCTTCACAAGAAAAAATACATAGAAACACTTCCATTCCACATTTGGAAGTGTTATCATGCCAATAGATAGTCCACATAGCCACCAACTTCATTTCTAAAACTGTCAAAGCTTGATAGTTGAACATTTTTTGGTTGCATGGAAAAGCTAAATTAACTCCAATTCTTACAAACTTTATGCGATTAGACACCTCACAAAACGAGCTTTCCGAAAAGCTAGTTGATTGATACTTTCAACAAGCTCTTCATTTCTGGAGTTTCAACAAGCTCTTCTTATACAACTTGAGTGTGTAATCTAAAGTTTGAGGATATATTCTATTTAGAAGAATGCATCTTCTTTCAAAGGATAAAGGATATCCCTATCTAAGGTAAATGTAAGTTTTTTCCATTTCCCATTTTTTGAATACAACCATGTATTCATTGGTTCGAGTAGGTACATATTTTTTCCTTTTTATGAACCTAAGACCCTACTCTCTATGGTATTATCTTTAAGGCTTATCGTGATGCTTCCTATTGGATCTTGAGTCTATTTTCTCTCTAACCATCAAAGAAAATTCTCAAAGGGATTGAGTTCCCATTGTTCCATACTAGTGAGTTTCTTCTCCAATCCATAGAACTACATCAATTATTTTTCCACCTTCTTTCTCCTCTCAATGCTCTTTGTTCATTCGCTATGACCCCAAATTTCATCTTTAAATTCCTTAGTTTCATATACAAGAGAACAAGGACTAAGGTGTCTAATTCTCATGCAAACTAATATTATATTTCAAAGATTTATTTGGTCCACCATTAGCCTTTCTTTGGATATCAAACCATAAAAGTTTTGATCCTTTTGACCAATTTGGATCTTTTGGCTTTATCCGAAAAATCATCCAATCAATTTGACTTGAGATAAGACCAATTCTTTTCTCCTTTAGATCCCTTCTCCATTGATATTTATCCATCAAAATTTCCAGGATCTTTAGCTCATACCTTCATGAGTTTACATCTTACTTAAGTCTTCAATATCTTGTTGATGTTCTTAGAAACTTTAACTGTTCTTTTTCTTGGGATCAACAATTATATGTCATTTGTTTGACTTAAGAAAACTTTCATACTTACCTATCCAAAATTCTTGATCCATCTTATCCATTCTCAAGTAAATTGCTAAGGATATGCTTCAATCCTTTGACTAGCTTATACTTTGTTTATTGCCGAATTGGAATTTCTACATGAATTCTGTTCTTTCATATCCGGTTCATAATTTTTTTTTGAGTTTAAATCTCAAAAGCACTTAGGTACTTGATAGCAATTGTACTCCTTAACTTTCATGAAAGGTTCAATGAATACATCTTTTACTTATAAGTATCCTATCAATGATACCTTTCTTCCCCACTTTAAAGATTTTTTTCTCCCTAGAACTATAACCTTTCAGGAAAAAATTGCTTGTTCAATTTCCTACGTATAAACCCAATGAGAGCTTTATTAATGCTTGGTCTTATTTTCTTTCAAATTTACTAAAAAAATTCATCAAATCTCCTTGGGTTCAAGCTTCCCATACCACCAAATCCACTTTAATGATAGCATAAACCTCGATTTCCCATACCACCCAGTTGATTTGAAAGGATGAAAGGATTCAACCATTTCTTGCCTCAGCTTGTCACTTTATGACATTCTCTTCCCTTATCAGTATGATCATTGTCCTCAATGATTACTTGTTGAAGTTCTTAAGGCCTTTGAACTTCATGACATTTTTCATGATTATAAAAGGTCAACCCATTACTGTGTGTAGGTTCTCATATAGGGTTTAATTTATCTTTTCGACATCTTTCAATCCAAGTTCTTTTTATCGTTGCCTTATGGTTAATAAGAAGAGAAACATCACATAACTTATAGCCCAACTCGAAGCCTAAGGTTTTTCTATCTATTTTAAGATTTTTTGGCTTGTGGTTTAAGACAATGTATAAAAAGCATAAAAGTTAATGCTTATTGATTCACATATCATTGTACCATTAAAATTTTATACTTTTTACTTCATATTTAGAATTCATTTCTTATCTTAGACTTAAACTTTATTAGATTGATGTCTCATTCCATCAACCCATGAATACATGATTGACTTGAGTGATATGCATACTTAATGTATGCGAAAAATGTATATGCTAAGAATTCATAAGGTTTAAAAAATTGAACCCCTCTTTAAAGCATGCATGGAATTCATGTTGAAATTCCATTCAATCTATGAATACATGCTTGTGCTTTCTATTCATGTTCATGCCATGCTATAATGAACATTCCATATCATTTTCTAACAATATTTATGTCGCGATTTCATTGCTAGTTAATGAAAAGTCTTTTGTGATTCATTTATGCATTAAGTGTGCTTAGATGAATAAATTCATGCACTTTTCTATGTGCATATAGACCACCTATTTCATTTGAAATGCATTTCTATATGCATTAATTTTAGCATGGAAAATTAAGCAAATGAAAAAGAGCAAATTCACTTACTTTTATCATAGTGATGTCCCTTCATTGATTCATTGTGTGAAGAGGCTAATCAATCCATTAACCTCTGATGTTGCAAGCTTGGGCCATAGTGACTTCTCAATCTCCAATGTTCTTTTTTGGGTGGGCATCCTCATACTTACTTGTATGCCCAAGCATGCATCTATAATTCAAATTTTAAAGATGCCTAAATGCATACTTGCACTTATACATAGAACACCCTTTATGCTTGCACATAAGATATGAGATGATCTCAAAGACTACTCAATGAATGCCACATCATTCGTATAATATCCATAAGAAATAAATGAAGTGTACTTTAACTTAAAGGGACAATTCCCTCATGCATTACAATAGAGTACTCCATGAATTATGAGGCATGCATTCTTTCTACTTTATGCTCTCTTACTTTCAAGCCATCCACTTTATTTAATGCATTCACTCATGCAATGAAAAAAATTAAAGTATGCAAGAAATATAAGAAGCAAAAAATTACTTCCCCAAGTATCTTCGATGAAGGTCATCCATTCATGGGCATCCGCTTCTTGTTGAGGTTGAGAAACAAGAAGGTACACTCCTTATTCAAGTTCCAAGACTTAAAATGCTACTTTGATGCTCTTCCTTTGACATCTTTGCTTCCTACTTTACAACTTTATGTGAAAAAAATTCAATGTTACACAAAAAAGTTCAAACTTTGTCTTTAAGACTTAAGCCAACAACTTAAAAAGCTATTAATATCGAAGGATAACGAATGGAATATTTACTCCAAATAAACAGAAAATATTTTCCTCCATCTCCTTGATAATGATCCTCTAAATCCCATTAATCTCCCTCCTCAATGCAAGGAAAAAAGAAGAGAGAAGAAGGGCATTCTTGGCGTGGATGTTGGAATCCCATATGCGACATATTGTAGCTACAATTGGGCCTATATAAGGAGTTGAAGATCTACTTCATAGTCATCCAACAAGAGAGGAGAAGAGGAAGGCTCTCGTGTAGCATGTTCATTCTCATTGTGGTCTGCTTGTGGACATCAAATTAGATGTCTCTCTAGTTGAGATCATGCATGAACTATCTAAAGGGGGCTCCCTTGGAGGAGGATCTTGCTTCCCATTGAGGGAACGAACAGTAGATGTCTTTTTTGACTCTAGTTGAAGGCATATTCAAGAATTGGTTAGAAAATTATGGATATCCTACACATATATTTCACTCAAGCTCTGAGCTACTTGGCTGAATCTAACCATGAGAATCTAACTAGGCTTTGCCGATCAATGTTTTGTAATGAATATATCCTATTAAATAAATAATATATCTAGCAAGATCATAGGGGTGCGAGAGAGCACATATCCATCCAACCAAATCCACCCATATATATACCTCTAGGCTAAGGGGGTGCATGCCATTGGGCTTGTCTAAGCATCCGGCCAAGTGTCCCTTGTGTGGACACTTTCCCAAGGGTCACCACATACCTTCTATTTTCCCAAGGTATATCACATGCCTTCTAAATCAAATGAGGATTCTTGTCTCATGTACACTCAAGGTGATTCCTAGAGAAGCTTCTGCACAGACTAAGTTTCCCAGACCTTAAGATAAATCAAACCTAAGGTTTACAACCATTCAATTAGGAGCTCGTATGAATAAATAACACACAGATTAAGAACAATTGTTTGTTGGAGAAACAATCACTAATTGGACATATATTTGAAGGTCAAAGCTTTAGAAGAAAACCACATGCCTATGTGAAGGGACAAATTCACAAGTGTATTATATTTGTAAAGTTAGTTCACTTTAGTTCTAGAAGTTTTTTTAAAATCATGAGAATAAGAAAATCTATATAAGTTAGTTTGTATCAACTGACACGTAGGAGAAAGACAATGAGAAAGTGAGTTAGTACTCATTTTGTATGACTGAGAATTGTCGGGCTTCTCTGCGTGAGAAAGCACCTCTGCATTTGTGAGGTTTCATATCTATGGAAAGAGTTTATTAAACTTCTGTGTATAAGTCTTTTTCTTCCATCTCCAGAGTTTGTCTTGTGTGAAATGATTTCAGAAGTTGAAGTTTTCCAAGCAAGTCGATGTCTGGCATTAGGTTTGTGTTGATAAGTCCTTGTTTTATTCTCTGAGGGTTGTGTACTGCTAGAACTTCTTAAAAACATGAGGTTTGTGGAGCAACTTGATGCCTTGCATCAAGTTTCAGCATAAAGTCGATGCCTCGCATCGACTTCCCACATAAAAGTGGTCTTGCTCATGTCTTGTGTTGATAGGGTAATTCAGGTGTTGAAAAAGAGGCTAAAAAAGCACCAAGTCGATGGATGGCATCGACTTTTGGTTGCAAGTCGATGCTAGGCATCGAATTTTCATTTTTAGACACTCAGAATTACTAAAAGAGGCAAAATTTCTAGTTTTGGAAAGTCATACAGGGTCATCTTGTGAAGGCCATAACTTGAGTTCTAGAGATCCGTTTCTTGGATATCATAGCTTGTTGGAAAGCTCTACTCTTCTACTTTCATCTATCAAAAGATCTTGGAGAAATAATATTTGAGCTAAGAGAAATCAGCAAAATACAGAAGGTATGTCATTTCAGTGACTAGGAAATCCTGAAGAAGTAAAGTTCTTGGTTTTGCCCACTAAGATGAAGGATCTAGCAGATAGTCTTGGATCCATAGATGAAGATGTTGAAGATCACAGATTGATTGCTCAATTACTTACAGGTTTGAGATGGGATGAAAGGTGGAAACCTTTTCTCTTATCAACAGAACTTTCATTAAATCATTGTGTTCCAGATTTGAATCAATTACTTGGTTTGATGCTCACATATGAGCAAGACTTGAAGGGAGATGGAGATAAAGGACAAAGTTCTGCAATGTACATGAAGAATAAGAAGAAAGGAGATAAAGGTAAAGCAAAGGATGAAGAGGAGTCAACTTCCCAAGTTTACTATGCTAGAGGTAAAGGCACTAGCAGAGGAAGAGCAAGAGGCTTTGGAAGAGGAAGAGGTAATCAGAATAACAACAAGAAGGCTTGTTGGATCTGTGGATTGAGTAATCATTTGGCTCATGACTGTTGGCACAATCAGCAAGGATCAAATCAAAATCAGAACAACAATAGCAAAGGTAGAGGTGGAAGATATCAAAGTAATTTTCAAAGAGGCAGACAAAGTCAAAGAGGAGGCTATGGTAGAGGTGGAGGAAGAAGTTGGGGACATAATCAATCCTACAACACCATTTACTACAATTATGCAAATGACACACAAAATGAAAGTCATACATCATTAATGATGAACT
The DNA here is from genome assembly GCA_020310875.1 of Ceratopteris richardii. Classification (NCBI taxonomy): domain Eukaryota; kingdom Viridiplantae; phylum Streptophyta; class Polypodiopsida; order Polypodiales; family Pteridaceae; genus Ceratopteris; species Ceratopteris richardii. The sequence goes on from CM035414.1 coordinate 130,519,985, forward strand.
CAATCAGCACATCAGATAAAGAAGATCTAAAGGTATTTTACATTGACTCTGGATGTTCTAATCATTTGTCAGGAAACATAAAATTGATGTCAGAATGGGAAAAAGGCATTTCTAGTCATAGTGTTCAAACAGGTGATAATACAAGACATAGTGTACATTCAGTTGGTAAAGTGAAATGCAAGAGTGGAGCAGATTTGCTAACCAATGTTTTGTATGTTCCTACAATACCTAAAAACTTGATTAGTGTGGGACCAATAGTGGAAAAAGGTTTTCAAGTCAGGTTTACAAATGAAGGAGTATTTGTTGAAGATCCAGAGAATGGATATAATCAGATTGTTTGTGGTAAGAAAGAAGGTAGACTCTTTACTTTAAGAGTACAAGGGAACATTGGTCAAGCTTTGCTCACACATGGTGAAGGAGTGATTACAGAACTTGATCTCTGGCATAAGAGATTAGGTCACTTCAATGAAAGAGGAATTAAAGCTATGGTTGAAAATCAGTCTGTACTAGGATTACCAAATATGCAGAGTCAACATATGGTTTATAAATGTGAAGCATGTCAATGGGAAAAGCACACATGTTACCATTTCAAAAGAAAGGATTCTAACATGATGGATTACTAGAGCTCATTCATACAGATGTATGGGGACCAACAAAAGAAGGATCTATCAGTGGCTCAAGGTATTATGTTCTTTTCATTGATGATGCTACAAGATGGATAACATTATATGTTTTGAAGGAAAGATCAGAAGTGTTTGGAGCTTTCAAGCATTTTCATGCATATGTAGAGAGAGTCACATGTCAAAAGCTTAAAAGACTGAGGTCTGATGGAGGGGGAGAATACTTCTCCCAAAAGTTCAATGATTATCTTTGGAATGCAAGTATTAAGAGACAAATAACCTCCAGGTATACACCACAACAAAATGGTGTAGCAGAAAGAAGAAATAGGACTTTGGTTGAGTTTGCTAGAGCTATGCTGAAGGAGAAGAATTGTCCAAATTATCTTTGGGCCGAGGCTGTAAATACAGCTACATATCTTGTGAATAGATTACCATGTGTAGCTCTAAATGGAATGACTCCATATGAAGCTTGGTGGGGTAAGAAACCAACACTAGATCATTGTAAAGTGTTTGGATCAATTGCATATGCTTATGTGCCATCACAACTTAGACATAAACTTGAACCAAAGGCAAAAAAATATGTGTTCATTGGTTATGATGAAAAGTAGATGGGTTACAGGTTGTGGAATCCTCTAATCAAACAATTCCTTGTTTCTAGAGATGTTACATTTGATGAACAGAAAAGTTGGTATGGAGATCAAAGTCATACAATTGAAGAATTTGAAGAAGAGGTAAGAAGATGTGAGAAAGGAAAATCAATTGTGCAGGTGAATCGAGATGAAGACTATATGCAAGCAAGTACATCCAGAAGTGGATTAACAAGAAGAAATGAAGAAGCTCCTATTTGATGAAGAAGTGTATCCAGACACTTATGAAGAATATGAACCAAGAAGGTCAACCAGGACAAGAAGACAACCAAAAAGGTATTCTTATGATACTTCTTACATAACTCAGAAGAACTATGCATATATGGTCAAAGATGATGAAGAACCTCAAAACTATGATGAAGCGAAAGGTAAGAAACAATGGGAAGAAGCAATGAAGGAAGAATTCAATGCACTGGAGGAGAACAAGACATGGGAACTTGTTCCTAAACCAAATGGTAAGAAAGTTATTGGAAATAAATGGGTTTATAAAGTGAAGAAGCTTGCAGATGGAAGTATAGCCAGATACAAAGCTAGACTGGTGATGAAAGGCTATGCCCAAACCTATGGCATAGATTATGATGAGACATACAGTCTTGTAGCTAAGATGTCAACTATAAGGACAATCATTGCTATTGCAGCTTCAAAAGGATGGACCCTAAGTCAATTGGATATAAAGAATGCATTCTTGAATGGATACATATCAGATGAGGTATACATGGAACAACCTCAAGGGTTTATAGATTCCAGGTATCCAAATTTTGTTTGCAAGTTGAGAAGAGCATTGTATGAATTGAAGCAAGCTCCAAGAGCATGGAATTATAGACTGGTGAAGTATCTTAATGATCTTGGATATCAAAGTTCAAAAGCAGATCCAAGTCTACTTATCAAAAGAGATTTGTGGAGCAACTCGATGTCTGGCATCGAGTTTCAGCATAAAGTCGATGCTTGGCATCGACTTCCCACATAAAAGTGGTCTTGCTCATGTCTTGTGTTCATAGGGTAATTCAGGTGTTGAAAAAGAGGCTAAAAAAGCACTAAGTCGATGCCTTGCATCGGCTTTTGGTTGGAAGTTGATGCTAGGCATCGAATTTTCATTTTTAGACACTCAGAATTACTAAAAGAGGCAAAATTTCCAGTTTTGGAAAGTCATACAAGGTGATCTTGTGAAGGCCATAACCTGAGTTCTAGAGATCCATTTCTTGCATATGATAGCTTGTTGGAAATCTCTACTCTTCTAATTTCATCCATCAAAAGATATTGGAGAAATAATATTTGAGCTAAGAGAAATCAGCAAAATACTGAAGGTATGTCATTTCAGTGACTAAGAAATCCTGAAGAAGTAAAGTTCTTGGTTTTGGCTATCATTTCTCAAAGTTTGGAGTGGCAATGAGTTAATGGTGACCATAGAGGTTGTCTAGTGTTACACTAATTCATTTCTTGTGATGTTTCACACATCAACATTGTTCAATCCAAAGGTTCAAGAATGTGCCAAAGGAGGGCTAAACTAAAGCTAATATATATCATATTCTAATATTTAGGGAAGAGAGTGTTAGACTCAAGAAATGACAAGCAAGAGATGGTTGAACCACACCCTAAGAGGGAGGATTAGGAAGAAATCCTCAACCATGGATTTTGGGGCAAGTGGCTAGCACATCATACTCTTATATGTTCGTGAGTTATCTCCTTCCATCTTATGCAAGTGTGGTGGATACACGAATATGCTCAAGAAATATATTATTTGAATTTTGCTAACTAGATTCATGATAAATTCACATCATTTGCTCATTCTTTTTTTTAAGCCATATTAGATTAAGAGAAGAAAATTACAATAATAGATACAAAACCTTCAAACTCAGGATGGGAACTGATAAAAAGCATGATTACAAATAGGCATCGCGCCAGACACAGAGGATGGGAAACTATGGGCATGTGGAGATTACAAAACTAGGGGTAACAAATAAGGAATACGAGGGCAAGGAACAATTAAGAGGGCGTAGTTGAGTTGATATGGGGGTGGAGCAATCATACAATATTCATGTTGCTATAATATATACTAACCATGCATTCTTCAAAGTTCCTATCATGAAATCTTTTGATGAAGAAGTATAACAGAATATAAAAGCCTTTGTTCTTCTCATGAACCCTGAAAAACTCCGAGAACATAGTTCCAACCTTGTAGGTTTCTTTGAAATTCATTTTGACATTATAGACCACAACATATCCCCTCTTTCCATCCAAGAGTCTTTTGTCACCCACCTTCTTCTTTTCTCCCAAGGAATGGACCTGAAGGCTCTGTTGAAGTGATATGGGGAGATATAAAGAAATCTAACCCTTTTATCTGCATGAGCAAGTGATTAATCAAGACATTTAGGGATTGAAAAAAATGATATCTTTCTTCTTTCAACATCAAAGCATTTCTTTCTCTTCCAACTATATATAATCTAATTCTAATAGTACTTCCACATGAGTGTTTCAGTGAATGAGTTCTCTCCAACAAGGAGTTCCTTCTATTGGAAGGGGTTTTCCTTCCAAGGCATCCATTGAGCATGTAGCCATTTCAAATAGATCTTAGCATGATTACAATCGACAAAAAGATGAGTAACAGTTTTATCTTGTTTGTAGACGGGACAAATAACTTGAGTTTGTAGTATCTTATTGAGTCTATTACCACACCATATACCTTGATGTATAAGAGTCCAGGCAAGAATATTCTCCTTATGGTTAAAAGAGAAGGACGATAAGACACAAAATCTGTATTTCTATTGTGGTGACCAATTTTAAGTACCATAGTTTTTTGAGCTTGGAGACCAACATCAATCTTGCAGTCAAGGCACCCAAGGAAGTTGAGATGATTTTCCAATACTCATCCTAATTCCTAATGATCTTTTTGTGCAAACTTGGTTGTTCATAATATTGTATGAGGATAAGATATGATTTCTGTGAAATCTGTTTCTCATGATGGAGACCTTCAAAGATCCTTCGATGTAGCCTATCATTCACAATATCTTTGTAAAGTGTAATTCCACTTTTCATTAGCTTATGACTAGTTTTGAAAAAATTCTGTACGAGTTGAACCAAATATTTATATTAGGAGTAGGTACCTAGTGACAAATAGGAAAGCCATAGCCCCTCTTGAGTTGCTACCAAGCAAAAAAAAGGAGGTTGGAAAAAGGTTGGGCCTTTGAATTGAAATTCTTGATTGCTCTAACAAATTATATTAAGATTGCCTTTGAATCGAAATTCTTGATTGCTCTAAGAAATTGTATTAAGATCAAATCTGGTCCAAACAAGATAATCACTCACGTAGCTCTTCAAAATAGAGTGTTTAAGCATAACAAATAAAAAACATGTAGAGAACATCATCTTGTGGATCCGTTCGACAACCATTTTCCTACTATTTTTTTCCAAATCAAGAAGGCCAAGACCTCCATCGAATTTAGGGATGCAACAAGTGGAGTATTTAGCTTTAGGGAGACATTTCCTCTGTGTACTAGATCCCCAAATAAAGTTCAAGAGGATAACCTTAAGTTTACTTAGTTGAGACTTTGAGGGAATAAGACCAGATAGGTGGTAAATTATCGATGGAGCTATGTACTTATTGTGGAGGAAGATCTTGTAAGGGAGGTTGGGATGAATTTGTTCCCATTTGTGAACTTTAATTTTGACTTTCTCAAGTATCCAATTCCATATGGTATTGGACTAAAACCCATGGGCATTCCAAGCAGCTTGAAGATTTCTCCATCCATAACTGGTTGACATCTTGCCTTGATATTGATGAAGTCAGGTAATGGATTTCCAAATTGTTTAACTAGCATTTTACTATGGCTAATAATGGAATCACTAGCCCTACAAAAGATTTCAAGGGAAATCTAGAAGCTTTTTAGATATTTCATCTCGTTGCAAACCATAGTATTAGTATCATTTACATAGGTTTGGAGACTAAGATCATTTGAACACTAGGAATAGAGATACCATGGGGTCATCCTAGAGCATTCGTGGCGATGGTAAATAGGAGAGGGGTGAGCATAAATCCTTGTGTGATAGATTTCTTAAGAAAGATATCCTCAACTAGAGAACCATCAACAACCACCTTACTTGATGAGTTTGCGAGCAGGCATTGAACAACATGGATATAGTAGGGTAAAAAACCACAGTCTTGTAAGGATTGCATAATGAAGTCCTAGTTAATCCTATCTTGTCAAAGTCAATTTTGAAGAAGACAAAGCCCTTTCCTTCATAGAAAAACTGATGGATCCCTAAATTCTCCATTGTAGCATTTTGACCATGTGCCAAAGTCAATGGATTTTGTAACACCCATAGAGATGTGGAAGAACAAAAACGTTTCCTCTTTTAATTCAAAATAAACCGACTCTAATTTTTTTTCTTTTCGTCATATGTGAACTCATCCTGTCCAACTCATTGCAAAATGCCGTGGAACAATCGGGACTCGAGAGTCCGGACTGCAACTCTATGGTAGCTGCTCGGAGAAAACGTGCACGCGGCTGTCTCGTCCAAAAGGCGTGTTGAGCTAAATTACAGGCGCACAGTCCAGACGCGTCTTGAGTTGAATTATGGGCTGCCACTCGCACTCAGGACAGCTACGATGAGAGAGTGAGTTCATCTGGTCAAAGATCAATAGACGTGATATCTTCATGCCGGCGTTGCTCATGTAAATGACCATTGTCTGTTTTGCTCGTTCGTGATCCTGTGGATACCCATGCGGTTTGATTCGAGTACTTTCTGTTTAACCGCTCCCAATAGGAACCTTGTTTATCCTAATGTCGAGAATGAGGATGAGCTTGTCGCGGCAACGAGCGTGAACAAGGAAAAGGTGAAGGGCATTTTGGGTGTTCAAACCTCTCAAGAACAACACGAGGTCGAACGGCTTCTGAGCAGGTCAGGGAGGGAGGAGAGTAATGTTGGGAGCGTCGATGAGCATGGATTTGGAGAGGAAAGGCCCGAATTGGCAGACGGCGGGAACGTATATGTTTGTAAGTCGCTGGATCAAGATCAACGCAATTCTTTAGTCCCAAAGAGTTCATCCGACTCTCACAACCGTAATCGTCGTCCGTCATCCTTCAAGGCATTTACGAGATCACGGGTGGAAAAAGCCCAATTGATACAGGGTCTCGTGGATGGAAGCTGTAAGTTTCTCCTTCAGAAAAACTGGCAAAATTCTCCTAAAGACATGCCTGAAGAATTTAACAATGGTGAATTGTGTCATGGAACTGTACCATTGAGAATTGTTGCAGAGACGGGCAAGGATGATATTTGTGCTAAAACTTTTCTTCCAGTAACTGTATTTCCTTTACCCCCACCTGAAATTTTGCAACGTAAGGATATATCGCCCGCTGCACATCCTCTTCCTCAGCCTCCTGTCTCTAGTTCTTCTGCATATCAAGCCTCGAGAAGTCAGCCGAATGAGGAAAAAGTGAATACACAGTGGATTTCTCAGAGTGTGAAAGCAGTAAGCATGCGTGAAAAGCTCCCATTGCCACCTATGGTAGAGCATGGAAGACCGACAATTCTTGAAGCACAAAGTCAAAGATATAGTGAGACAGCAGCTGTGACTCATAAATCATATCCATCATCCCGATCCGCAAGGGATTTGTCAAGGCCTTTTCATTTATTACCATCTCCACCAAGTGGAGGAAATAATTCATCATCTCCATCGTCATCATCGCCATCATCATCATCACCATCATCACCACGAGTAACCAAGCTACGTTGCCCGCGTAAGTGGAGGAAGGGAAATTTACTTGGGCAAGGAACATTTGGGGTCGTTCACGAAGGATTAAACTTGTAAGCTTTCAATTTTAGCAGCAAAAAAAGATCGTACTTCCAATATTAGTGCACTTATAGATCTTTATCTGTCTACAGGGAAGATGGTAGTTTTTTTGCTGTCAAAATAAGCAACGGACAGGATGCATTTCGAGAAATCCAACAAGTTTGTTTTTGTTTTCTTATTTCCTATTTCTGTTCACCTTTTTTTTCCGTTTGTAAGAAGGTCACAGTGGTTGTGTTTTTATTGGAGCAGGAAGTGGATCTTCTCAGTAAGTTAGAGCATCCAAATATAGTTCGATATCTTGGCAGTTCAGTTGTGAGTGTCAAAATGCTACTTTATCTGTTTTCAGCGTGTTGAAATGAGGAATGATTGTTTTGACCGACTTTGGTTGCATGCATTCAGGAAAATGGTCAGCTTTGTATTTTCTTAGAGCTTGTTAGAATGGGCTCGCTGGAAACTAATCTACGTAAATTCACCTGTTTTGAAGAGAAAACTGTCCGAATCTACACAAGGCAAATTCTGCAGGGCCTTGAATATCTGCATTCTCAGAAAACTATACACAGGTTCCTTCAATGTTGACTTTGATCATAAGATCTAGTTGGCTCTCTTTTTAGAATTTTGGAATGCAAACTTTTCCAGTGGTTCATTGAAGCAGGGACATCAAATGTGCAAACATACTTGTTGATGTGACGGGTCAAGTGAAACTTGCGGACTTTGGGATAGCCAAAGAGGTAAACTGCTCTTGAAAAGATAGTATTGATCTTTTAGAAGAGAACATAACCATGGGAATGACCTACCTGTTCATGCCATGTCTTCAGGTTAGTGAGATTCTGGCGAAATCTTCAAAAGGGACTGCATTATACATGGCACCAGAGGTGAGTAAAGCCTTACGTGATGTGTGTGTTTATATATAAATGTACATGTATGTATGCATCATGCATGTAGGTATGTATACGTATATGTATTATTTTATGTATGTGTATGGATGTATGTATGATATGTATATGTATATGTATGTGTGTGTATGTATGTATGTATGAGGTATGTATGATGTATGTACAACGTGTATATGTGTGAATGTGCGTGTGTATGTATGTGAAAATGAGCAACTTGCAGATATCATGACCAAATTCATGGATGAAAGCAAGTTGGAGAAGTTCAAGATCAACCTCAACACAAAGGAGATCAATGGAGACTAACACTTGAGCTTGAGGGGGAGTGTTAGAAATGTACAAGCTCAAATGTGTGTGAACCGAGGCTTAACTCAAGGGCCACGTCATTTCACTTTTTGGCAAAGTCTACAATCACTTTTCCACGACTTTTTTAGCTCAAGATTCCATCTACCTTGATTGAGAAAAGTGGGGAATTTTGGAAGCATGATTTGAATTCAAATTCTACACCAACTTTTAGAGCATTATATAAGCAATAGCTTGGAAGAAAGTCGTGGCCTCTTGAAGCTTCATTTATGCAGTTTTAGGCTCTCATTGGGAGTGTATACTCCAGGT
>CM035414.1:130533541-130536041 GCA_020310875.1 Ceratopteris richardii
CCTTTAAAAGGCTGATTATAGCCTTCGTGCTAGTCCCCTCCGTACGCACCTCTCGAAAGCGCCGTCGTGCCATCGAGGGGCCGTTGTAACGCGTTTGCCCGCGACGCTTAACGCGGGCCGGCTCACTGTAAACGTTCGCCCGCGACGTTCAACGCGGGCCGGCTTAGGCCGTCTCTTTTGTAAGCGTTCTCTTTCAATGCAAGTTGGTTTTTCATTCATTATAAGTCATTTTTATTCTTTTGGCCAAGTTCAGTGTGAACTTGGCCAGGTCCTATAAATAATAACCTAAACTAAAGTTAGGGTTCACTTCTCTTTTTGGAGAACCCACCAAAACAGCTGCGCCTCTCTTCTTTCGATCACTCTCTCTCTCTCTCTCACCTGTGTGTGCTACTGGACACTCACCTGCCCTGCTGCGCAGTCAAGAGGTGCTCCATTTGAGCTTCTCCATCTGCTGAATACTCTCTTTTGCTCCAACAACTGGTATCAGAGCTCTTTTGAGGCATTAGAAAAGCTGCGTTTCAGTTTTCAGCAGGGTTTTCTTCAGATTTTGCAAGATCTTCGCGTTTCATCGCGAAGAAGGTGCCCAAAACAGAGACATCAGCATTTTTGGAGTGATCTACTTGAGTTTTTGCATGTTTTTCTGAGTTTGGTCGCGAAGAAAAGGGTTAAAAGTGCAACACCACACCTTTGGAGAAGCATAAACTTCTTTTCACTTGATATTCTTCGATTTCATCGCGAAGAAACTGTTCCTCTTTGTCTTATTGCTCAAAACAGGCTTTTTCCAGGTGTTTTACAGGTGTACACAAGTGTTCCACAGTCCAAAACAGCAATATACAGGTTTAACATTTCATGTATTGAAGTGTGGCATGAGAAATTTGCTTATGTACAGCAAATTGTGGGATTTTCTCTGAATTTTTCAAAATTCTGAAGAGAAAATTTGGGGCTTTTGCTCCCTTTTGCTCCTAAAGGCTTCCTTATAGCCTTATGTATACAGTTTGAGGTCAAGAAAAGTCAAATTTGCTGATTTGAAGCATAAATTGACTTGCTGGAATTTTCTGCAGGTAATTTCAGAAAATTACAGATTTTAATCTTGTGGTCCAACTGGTCTGTTTTTGCTCCATTTTGCTCCCACAACAGTTTGAAGCCATTGTGCATCATTTTTTTTTGAAGTGATACTCTGATTTGGTGCATTTTTGCCCAAATTTCAGCATATTAACTTCTTCATCGTGCAATCATGGCGTCATCCTCCTCAGATGTGAAGAATCTATTTGAGATTCGACGTTTTGAGGGAACAGGTTTCGATTTGTGGAAGGAGAGAATGCAAGGTATTCTCTTCTTGAAGGATTGTGATAGGGCATTGGAAGCGGAAAAAACCAGAAGATATGTCACAGGAAGCTTGGCTGATCTTGAACAAGAAAGCTGTTACGTATATCAAGATTGCCGTCTCTGATGAGATCTTGGTAGATCTCAAAGGGCTGACCTCTGCTTCAGAAATATGGGCAAAGCTGAAAGCAACTTATGAGAACACTACGCCTGTGAACCAAGTGCATTTGATGGGGAAGCTTGTTGGTATGCAACTTGATGAGTCCAAGAGTGCAGCTGAACACTTATCCCTCTTTACAGGTACCTTGTCACAATTGCAGGACTCAGGTATGGCTGCTTTTGATGACAAACTTAAAGCCATCTTCTTGCTTATGACACTTCTTTACTCTTGGGAGACACTGGTAGTCTCATTGTCCAATAACCCCAACCTGACCTTTGATGGTGTTAAGGGTTCTATACTTAATGAAGAGATCAAGAGAAAAGCAGGTGGTGAAGGTGGCAGCTCAGCTAACATGGTTAGAGGCAAGACAAATAAGAGGAGTAATAATGCACAAAGGAACAAGAGTAAGAGCAAGGAAAGAGGTATTGGAAGCAGAGGTAAAAGCAATGATGTGACTTGCTATCAGTGTGGCAGGAAAGGCCACAAGAAACCTGATTGCCGCTATTACAAGGCACAACTTGAAAGAAATAGGAATGCTGGAGATAAAAAGAAGGGCAAGAAAGAAGACAAGACTGATGCAGAGGACAACCAAAAGGACAACCTGCTTCATATGATCACTTACGTGTCTTTGGCTGCGAGGCTTTTGTGCACATAAGGCCGGAGCTGAGAAACAAACTTGATGCTAAGTCCATAAAAGGTCTCTTCATGGGATATGGTGAAGAAGGTGAAATGGGCTACAGAATTTGGATACCTCCGCTAAAGAAAGTTGTACGCAGCCGGGATGTTGTTTTTAATGAGGCAAGGTTGCTTCAAAATAATTGTGCCTCAAAGGATGACCATAAAAGGGTCAGATTTCAGCATGACCAGCCACCTATTAGGCCTGATTTTGATCCTCAGGATGCACCACAAAGGACTGAAAATATTGATGATCCAGTGGTTTTTGAGCCAGATGATGCTGGACAACAAAATGACGCTCCTGATGGGCATATGCAGCCACCTATTCATGCTGAAAACAGG
>CM035414.1:130543541-130636041 GCA_020310875.1 Ceratopteris richardii
ACCTGCCTAAAGTTGGTTCAACTCATAAAACTCAACCTTCATCTGCTGTGAACGGAATGAGTTAAGCCCCTTGTTGACGTAGAGATGTCAAAAGTGGTTCATGTTCTCCCTTGCACTTCCATTGCTGCCTGAACTCTAATCATGGAGGTGGGTTGTGACATGACACATGGCTTCTTTGTCTATGCTTATGTAGTTTGCAATCAGTAGGTGATGATGTAGATCAAGTTTGTATCCCCTTGCTGACAGGCCTTTTTTGTTTCCTTTTGCCAATAAGTGGGATATTCATAAACCCATTTCTATTTCCAAGGCAGACCTACTTGAATGCTGTCTTTGAGCTTGTATAAGTGATGAACCATTGTTGCTTGAATGTACTTAGTATAACATGCTGTTGTATCTGATCAGGTGCTTGTGGCATGACGCACGTGACTTCTGTGTTTATGCAATCGGAAGATGATGATGAAGAAAATTAAGTGTATACCCTTGTGAATTAACAAACTCTTTTTCCCTCTCTTGTCAATTAAGGGGGATTTTTCTAAATATCCATTTTTTTTATAAGACAGTCCTGCGTAAATAAAGATAACATTGAATTTGTAATATGATGGACCTCTGTTTTATGAATGCGATAAGTCCCAAATGCTCATGTATCTGATCAGGCATTAGATCGTATATTATCATGAATGCTCGTATAGGGTATTGATTGCCACTAGGAAAATGGATCTTTACTTATTATTGTCAAAGCATACTTGTAATGACTCGACAAATGTCAAAAGGGTCTTGGGTTTTATAAATAAATGAGATAAAAAATATTTTGGTACACAATGTTTGATGTGCGTCAAAATGAAGATTAGATTGAAAGCCACTGTGATGCTTCCTCTTACAAATATTATAAGAACTTTAATAAAATTTTCTACTATTACCAGCATATATACAAGTTGGAGGAAAAAACCTTTTGAAGTGGGAAAAAGTGCCTTGATGCTCTAAAGGGTGTTCACATAGGTATTAACAAACCCCCCTTGAGAGTGATGCAATGAAAAAAGAGCTTCCACTCATGTATAAAGAAATGCCAACCAATTTGGACTAAAATCAATCCATGAAATGGAGTACAAAGTTTTGTGAAAAGCTTTGAGCTTCTCTCGAGGTGGAACCTTTGTGAAAAGTTCTCACGACTCTTTGTGAAAAGGTCTACAACATTATCGTTTGTTCACATAAACCAAAGCGATCTCTTTTGCAAAGAGTCTTTGGTCGACACAATGGTTCTGCAACTCAATGGACATAGTGTGAGCATGAAATATTGGGTTCTTGGCAATTGCTTATGTGCTATGATTGTTAGTAAAAATGAGTGGTAGAAGTCTAACCAACTCGTAAATCATCCACAAGGCGTTTGACCCACACATTCAACAATAATTGTGAAAGTTTCTTTATACTCAACCTCACAACTTAAAGTGACCACAATGAGTTGCTTCTTGCTCAATTAGAATATGCATGAGTGGGATATTGGATAAGCATTGAAAGATACTCTTAATAGCTTTTCATGATTGAAATTTGGGTTACAAATTTGCTCATATGAGAGAGATCAAAATTCAATGTCTTGTGAAGTAATGTATATACATGAATAAATCATTATTAGAGATTGATGTCTGTCGAAGCACACGAAGAACACAAGGAAGAAAAAGAAGAAGCTTGGAGAACAACACAACACAGAATGCATTACCAAGTGAATGTACAAAGATAAGTGATTTGTTAGGGTTAAAAAGCATATATAGAATCTATGGGAAAAAACCTCTTAAAGAGGGAAAAAAGGTGCCATTGCTATCCTAAATGTGTTCATATTGTTGAAGATGGTGGATAGTCACAAGAGATGAAGTGGTGTTGCTAGATCCTGCTTCACACTTGCTAAGAATGATGGTTGGAGAGTGTAGTGGGCCTCTTTAGCTTGTTAATGAACACAAATATTGATATATGTTGCTTGGAAGATGATCCACTAATCAATGGATCAAAACAGATACGTTGGAGTTGATCCAAGAACAAAAAACTTGCTATTTTTGTTCTTACACCTATTCAGTGTTTTGAGCACTTCTTTGAGCACAACAGCAATTGACTTAATTCCTTTTGGGGAACTCTAATTAACTTAGTGAGCTATTTATCATGAGTGATTTCATAAAAGAATGATGGACTACATGTAGAGAAAGATGTTTAGCAAATCATAGCTCCATCTCGACATTCACGGGTTGCTATAGTCATCAGACCAGTGCGTAAAGATACATTAATATCTCACGATTCCGAGGAGCAATGCTAGTGAAACTTTGTCAGTGTATAATAGACAATATGTTGAATCTAACATGCTTTAAATCATGGCAAATGATCAACTACACACTGTGAACGAGATCTGAGAAGATCACTGTTCTGATGGAGTTACAACAGAGAAATGAAATGAGAATGTAATGATCATGTATGTATTAAAACATGTACAAATTACAATGTCATTGGCAATCATACATTGCTCAATGTGTGAGAGGTGAATGAGCTATGAGATAAGCTCTCACTTCACAATGAGTGTCCTTCAAAATGATCCCCCAAACTCGAGATACACGCGGGTCTTTTTGATCCCCTTCTTATAGTTATGCTTGGAGCCAAGGTTTGAATTCAAATTCAAACTTCTACCTAGAAGGTGAATCCTAAAGTGTAGCATAGATTCCCTCATCACTCAACAACCAAATGATTTGTGATTTTAGAGCTTGCTAACTCCACATTGATGTGGATCACTTTTACAAAGATAAATATGAAGGATTTTACAAGAGACTTGTCATATGAAGTCTTGCGTAGGTTATGCCAATAAGTCACGCATAACTTAATTAACCAAGTATGTGGGCTTGGGTTGAATTGCACCAACAACTCCCCCTCAAGCCTAACATGCTTGGTCTTCATTGCTCCTTGATTTCGTGCAAACCAATCATCAATTTGAACTTGTTCATCTTTGTTCCATCCAATGACTTGGTGAGTATATCTGCACATTGTAAATGAGTTGATACATAAGATAGTTGAATATCCTTGCTAAGAAATTTCTCCCTTACATAATGATAGTGCACTTCAATGTGCTTAGTCCTTGCATGATACACATGATTAGCAGCCAAATGAAGTGAACTAGTGTTGTCTCCAACGATTATTAGAGTGTAGGAATGTATCTCCAAATCTGCATATAGTTGCTTAAGCCACAAAGCTTCTTGAGTTGCATTTGCCAAAACTCTATATTTTGCTTCTGTGGAAGAGAAGGCCATAGTTGGTTGCTTCTTGGATGACCAATATATAAGCTTTGAACCTGCAAAGGATAGGTACCCTGAAGTGCTCCTCCTATCATCCTTGGAGCCAGCCCAATCTGCATCAGAATACATCTTTATATCTATGTCAGAGGTGAAGGGATAGAACAACCCTTCATTCATTGTACCCTTTAGATACTTAAGCACCCTCTTTGCAACTTCCATATGAGGCTTCCTTGGTGCATGCATAAACTGACTCAATGTACTCACTCCATAGGCAATGTCTACTCTTGTTAGAGTAGCATAATTGAGACTTCCCACAAGTTGTTGATAATATGTAATATCATCAAGTAGTTCACCTTCATGTGAACTCAATTTCCATTAGCATCATTCCCTGCAATAATGATGTCATCTACATAGACACATAAGTAGATAACTTTTGATTTGTTCTTCTTAACAAATAAAGAAGAATCTACCTTGCTTGCCACAAAGCCTTGGTCCTGCAAATAAGTAACAAGCCTATGGTTCCAAGCTTTAGGAGCTTTTTGAGACCATAGAGTGCCTTTCTTAGCTTGCATACATAACCTGTTTTATCTTCATCTTCAAAACCTGGTGGCTGTGCAATATAAACTTCTTCTAATATCCATCCATTTAAGAATGCATTCTTGACATCTAAGTGATATAGATTTGAATTTTCAGAAGCAGCAACACTTACCAAAACCCTAATTGTTGGCATCTTTGCCACAGGTGAAAATATTTCTTCATAGTCCACTCCATGAGTTTTGGCAAATCCTTTTGCCACTAACCTTGCCTTGTACCTGTTTATAGAGCCATCTGATTTCTTTTTGATTTTGTATATCCACCTGGATTCAATTACCTTCATGCCTGGCTTCTTGGGGACTAGATCCCAAGTATGATTTTCTTAGAGTGCTTCCACTTCTACCTGCATAGCTTCTCTCCATTCTTTCTTCTTCCTAGCCTCTTTAAATGAAGAAGGCTCTTCTGTCATAGAGTCTTTAGTGATATACATAGAGTGCTTGGTGACTAAAGATGTATCATATCCATACATTATGGGCTTCTTGCTTTCTCTTTGTGATCTCCTTAGTGCTTGATTTGAAGACTCTGGTATGTCTTCTAATTGCTTGAGTTTGATCTTGCCTCTTGGCTTCCAAGCCTTGAAGTCAATCTGTTCTTCATCCTCTGAGTTGATATCTTCAGCTAAGTGTTGAACTTCTTGAGTGAGGGATGGAAAATCATTTTCCAAATCATATGGTAACTTGAATTTCCTACAATCATCTTCAAACCATGAATTATTTTTATCAAACACTAGATCCCTACTAACTATAAATGCTTTGTTAGCGGGATTGTACAGCCTATACCCCTTTTGGTTCTGATTATACCCAATAAATATACATTTCTCAGCTTTAGGGTCAATCTTTCCTCTGATTTTTGAGGGGATGTGTGCATAAGCAATGCACCCAAATGAGGGTCTCCTTCCATTCCATGCTTCATAGGGTGTCATACTATCCAAGGATTTGGATGGGAGCCTATTGACCAAGTAGGTGGCTATGGAGACAGTCTCTGCCCATAGGTAATTAGGTAACTCCTTCTCATTTAACATAGACCTAGCAGCTTCAACAATTAACTTGTTCCTTCTCTCTACCACTCCATTCAATTCAGGAGTGTATCTTGTCGTTACTTTCCTTTTTATGCCTCTGTCCTACAGAAATGAATCAAATTAAGGTGAAAGTACTCATCACCCCATCAGATCTGATCCTCTTCAAGCTTCTTCCTATTTGGTTTTCAACTAGTGTCCAAGTACTTTTTGAAACATGTAAATACCTCATCCTTATGCTTCATGAAATAAAGGATTGTCCATCCTCTCTAATCATCAATAAATGAAACATAGTACCTTGAACCTGATATTGATGGATCTTTGCTAGGACCCCACACATCAGTGTGTATGAGCTCCAAATAATCTTCATTAATGTATCCTGTCCTGTTGAATGGTTGCCTGTGAGCTTTGCCAAATTGGCATGCTCAACATTTGTATATCATATGTTGCTTGGTCACATTGGGAATGCCAAGGCCACTTTGATCCTTGTATATTTGCTTTAGAGTTCTTTCTCCTATGTGTCCTAGCCTTTTGTGCCATATTTCTAACTCAGATAAGGTTCGATCTCTATAATTGAATAGTGCTATGTTCCTTGTGTCTTCAATCTCAAATGTGAATAATATACCAAACTTCTCACCTTTGGAAATCCTCTTGAAGCCTTGTTGGGGGTCTTTCACATATGCTCCATGCTTAGTGAATATGATCTGTAAACCTTTCTCAACAATCTGCCCAACACTAATTAGGTTTTTCGTTATAGTCGGCACATACAGAACTTACTCAAAAGGTTCATGCTACCATCAGATGTTTTGACATTTCCAATTTCCTTGACTGAGGGTTTAGTATCATCAGCTATTTGTACTTCATGCTTCCCTTTGGGTTCTTCAAGATCAGATAATAGAGCTACATTTCCAGCCACATGATTGGAACAACCTGAATCAATATAGAAAAGATGCTCATCATGTTTCCTTGCTTGGATGTCATGTTCGTGATGAGTAATGAGTCTTCTTGGTCTTAAATATAGTTGTTTTAGTCCGTTCTTCCTCTAAAGCCTCTTTGATAATTGTTATTGTTGTAGCCTTGATTGTAGTTGTGGTTGTAGTTGCCTCCACCATTGTTGTATCTGCCTCTTGATTGCCCATAGCTTCCTCTATGGGAGCCTCTTCCCCTTTGATTCCTTATATTCTTGTAGCATGGTTTTGTGGTGTGGTTGTTAAGACCAAAAATGTTGCAAGGTGAATTGTTGTAGGGTCTCCCCTGCCTTGCTTTCCTCCTCTGCCCCTTCCTCTAGCACCTCTTCCTCTTCCTACATAATTAGCTTGAGAGGTACTAGCCTCTTCTTCATGCTTATTGCTTTTACCTTTATCCTTAGCTTTGTTCTTATCTGTATAAAGGGCAGAAGATTGGTTACCTCTAGAGTTGTCACCATTCTTGTTGAGCTTTGTCTCATGGGTGAAGAGTTGCCCCATCAAGGTATTGAGGTCAGGTATTTGCATATCCATGTAGAGGTCCATTGCTATGGTGAAGGACTCCCACTTGTCATTAGCCTTGATTCCATTAATGATCTGCCTCACTATGTGTTCTTCTTCTATCTTCTCTCCAATGCTTGCAAGCTGGTCAGCCACATCTTTCATCTTGGTTACATAATCAGCCACTCCTTGCTTTGGTTGTTTCTTTGGAGTTGTAAATTCCATCCATAGCTGATGTTGCTAGATCTTGCTTCACACCTGCTAAGAATGATGGCTGGAGAGTGTAGTGGGCCTCTTTAGCTTGCTAATGAACAAAAATTACTGATATATGTTGCATGGAAGATGATCCACTAATCAATGGATCAAAACAGATATGTTGGAGTTGATCCAAGAACAAAAAACTTTCGATTTTTGTTCTTACATCTATTTAGTGTTTTGAACAATTCTCTGAGCACAACAACAATTGACTTAATTCCTTTTGGGGAACTCTAGTTAACTAAGTTTGAATTCAAATCCAAACTTGTACCTAAAAGGTGAATCCTAAAGTGTAGCATAGATTCCATCATCACTCTACAACCAAATACATCACGATTTTAGATCTTCCTAACTCCACGTGGATGTGGATCACTTTTACAAAGATAAATGTGAAGGATTTTACAAGAGATTGAGCATACGAAGTCTTGCATAGGTTATGCCAATAAGTCAAGCATAAGTTAATTAACCAAGTATGTGGGCTTGGGTTTAATTGCACCAACACATACATCACTACCAAAATATATCAAGAAAATCCTCCTTGGGACTGAGCAGTGAACAACACTTATGTATAAGGAAGTGCCAAGCTATATGGAAAGAAATCAATCCACAAAAGTAAGCAAGCCCAAGGCTTTGCAAAAAGCTTCAAATTTCTTTCTAGGTAGAGCCTTTGTGAAAAGGTCTACAACATTATCCCGTGTGGGCATGTATGCCAAACTAATGTCTCCAATAGAGAATCTCTCCTTGACATAATGATAATGCACCTCAATGTGCTTTGTGCAAGCATAGAACACACGGTTCTTCACAACTGACAATGCGCTTTGTAAAGATGGCAATGGAAAAAGATTGACCAACACCCAAATCAGCCAAACTTGGGTGTCTGAGTCCCACACACTCAAGAGTCACTGTAAAAGCTTTCCTATACTCCATCTCACAACTAGAAGTGGCCATAGTAGGTTGTTTCTTGCTTGAACAAGATATGCATAAGCTACCAAGCATGAATCAAAAACCATTGGTAGACACACAAGTCTCAGCGACCAACCTACTATGAGTCAAAAAAGCATGTAAATATGGAGGTAGCGATTCCCCTTGGGATTAAAAAATCCAACTAGTAGGGTACCACTCAAATAGTGGAAGATGTGCTTAATTGCCTTTCAATGCTTGACATGTGGACATTGCACAGGCCTGCTCATTTGAGAGAGTAAATTGAATTTCAAGTTGAGTTATGCATAAGTAAATTAAGCATCCAATAGCCTCCTGATAGAGGAAAACATCAAATGTATCTCCAACACCTTGAAGACTCAATCATAAACCTATTTTCATGGGAATGGCAATAGGTTTGCAATCTTTGAGATCAAAATGTGTGTCAATTTATTTTTTTGACACAAAACTATTCTCGCATCAGGTAAATTGAATGCTTAATTAATGATGCAAATGCCTCAAATTGACATCTCAAAAGGGGCATGAAAATCAATCTTAAATTCAGCAATATGCTTCTCATTAGGACTAGTGAGCAACATATAATCAACATATACAACAATGACTAGAAGTAATAATTTGCATGAATAATATATAAGGTGATCTTAGTTGGACTGACCATGTGCTAGCAAGTAGCTATGTATCTTCTCATATCAAGCATGTGGTGCTAGCTTCAAACGATATAATGCCTTTTTCAATCTACACACTTTGTTTTCATGAAGTTTTTGCACAAAACATGGGGTGTAAAAACATACGTTTTCACATTAATCACCATTCCAAAATATAGTTTTTATGTCCAACCAATGTACATTCCAACCATGCTGAGTTGCAAGTGCACAAACGGTACAAATGGTGTTCATTTGACATGTGGGAGCAAAGGTCTCATCAAAACCAATGCCTCTCCCTTGAGCATAACCTTTTGGTAGAGTTTGTAGGGTTCCGTATTTAAGATTCCCTAATCATTTTTCTTGTATATGCTTCCCGCTAGTATATGAAATTCGATTCGACAATCTCTTTACCCTTTGTCTTTACTATGGGGCTTTCGCATCCAAAAGTAAGTAAAGGAACTATAGTTTTCGCCCAATCAGGTACTACTTTGAGGTTAAACATGCAAGCATTAGGAAGTTCATGATACTCCTTGCAGGGTCTCTCTTGAATTGAGTCGAGAAAGCTGATCTGCTCTAAGATGAAACTTGCCTTTCTTGACCACCACTTCAAAATAGTATTTCATTAGTAAAAGAAAACATTTTACTAATCTACCCATATTGCAAGGTTTGTTCACAAGGTAGAGTAATGCTTGGTGATCCGTAAAGAATTTAAACGTATTTGTGAGCAAATAATGTCTAAACTTCTTGAAAATATATGCCATGGCTAATCATTCTCTCTCTCTCTCTGTGGTGGTATAGTTTCTTTTCACTACGTTCAATTGTCTACTTGCATAAGCTGTGGGAAAATGAATGTTTCCTTCACTTGTGGATTGTGCAAACACACATCTGATAGCATAATTGGAAGCATCCACATGGACATGGAATGGATTACTCCAATCTGGTGTTGTTAGTATTGGTGCCAAACACAATTGTCATTTGAGATCATTAAAAGAGTTTTCACACTCTTTGTTCCACTCAAAATTGGTCAGAAGGTTGTGTAGAGGCTTCACAATTATCACATACATGTGGATAAAACGTCGATAATATCCATAGTGTCCCATGAAAGCTTGTACTTGACATTCTTTGGTCTAGCTAGCGCTGTTATGGTTCTAACCTTATCATCATCAGTTCAAATTCCATTGTTTGACACTATGTCCTAAAATTTGACCTTGCCTGACCATGAAAACACACTTTTCTGGGTTCAAGTAGATCTAATACTCTCTACATTTGTCAAAGATTTGTTTCAATTCAGGGATATGCATTTGTATGATGTTGGAATGAGCACATAAGTCATCAACATAGAACTCTAAGTTCTTCTGCAAGAATTCCTTAAACACGTGACACATTAGCCTTTGAAAGGCAGCATGAGCATTGGTGAGCCCAAATGGCATCACATGAAATGCAAAGATTTCCCACTATGTGGTGAAAGCCGTTTTGTGTTGGTCTTCAGGGGCAGTGTCTACTTGATTGTTACCAAAGAATCTATCAAGGAAGTTGTATACGTCCTTACGTGCTACTCATTCTAAAAGATGTTCAGTGATAGGAAGAGGATAACTATCTCTTATGGTGGCTGCATTAACCTTTTCAAGTTAATACATACATGTAGATTTCCATTCTTTTTTGGCACAACCACAATGGGGGATACCCACTCGATATGCTCAATTTTTTGGTTCTATTAACCAACCGATTTCTTCTTTGATTTTGGTTGCGTAAGTATCATTGTATGTGTAAGGTCTCTACTTGGTAGGCTTGGCTTCTAAGGACATTGGGATTTATTGGTTCCCCAATTTTGCACTATATGCAAGTGTTACATGAAGGGTCTTCCTAAAATCATCTCATAGATGTGATTCTTACCAAAATCTTATATGGAAAATGTATGTTCAAACTCCACACCACAACTATTGAGAGTTATCCCTTCTAGTAATCGGAGGGGTTTCTCAATATGTGCATCTTCCATTTGCAACTTCATTCTCATTGGTTTAAGTGCTTGCTTGCCCCAATGCTTCCATAAGGAAGTGGTAGCAATAGCAATTCCCGCTCTTGAATCCAAAATTGCTTTGGTTGTATAACCTTGATAAGTGATAGGCAGATAGCTGTTTCCTTCCTCTCCTTCACTCATGTCTCCTATCTTATCCAAGGGTCTTTTTGGAACTATTTTATGTGATCGTGCTTGAGATTGTGGCTTAGCTATTTCTATCATTTGGTTATCTATGCACTTCCATAGTTCAAGCTTAATTTTTAGTATCTCCTCAAAGTGAGATGACATTGCACTTTAGTGTTCTTCAATACTTCAATGTTCCTTAGTAGAACTGATTCATTGTTCCTTACCATACCCATGGGGGCTCTCATGTGAATAGACTTGGATTCCCATGGGGTTGTAAAATGAGGTAATTCCTGCAAGGAATTGGACTCAAAGCCTAGTTTGTCACATGACTTCCCATCTTCTTTCTCTCCATAGATAAAGGGAATGTCGTGAGGGAATTGACCATGAAGGTCATCCACTATCTCAATAGGAAACTTATCTAACCCTATCACATTTGGCCCTTCTCGAAGTCTGGCCTAGTATGCCTTGAACATCATGTCTAAATCTTCCAAAGTAGGATGTGCTAGGACTTACCCAACTTTGGGTGCTGGTGCTTTTGATGAGATGAGGGAGGTGGGGTTTGAGAGTGTGTTTGGGATGTGATTTCTTCTAATTCACTCATCTTTCTTGCCCATGGTCTTTTCATTGTTTCTCAACTATCCTTCCAAGCTTTTGTTCTTTTTCTAGTTACACTCTCTGACTCATAGGGATTTGATTTTTTTCTTGATCTACACCTATAATATATTGTAGTGCTTGTGCTCTAGTCACTAGTTCTACAGGGGCTATGGAGGTCACACTTCCACTAGAATCCACAATGAAGCCAACAACATTAATTGGTGTAATCTTTTGAGTATTGAGCAGATTCTTAGGCTAATCTCTTAAGATGTATTCCTTCCCACGGTTAGAGCAAAAACCTTGAATAGTCACTGATTGGGGTTGCCCTTGTGGAGAAAATAGAAAACCAGGACTGAAATGATATCCTTGGCATCTATAATAGGGTCCTCTAGGTGCTTAGGGTCTCATTGGCCTTTGTTGGGGTCTAGAGTTGGGATTAGTATACATCATGTTTGAGTATTCAAGCTCCCAACTTGGTTCCATAGGTGTTTTGTAGGGGTATTTCTTATTATGCTCAAGTGAATCCATGTAGTAAGCTGGAGGGCTATCTGTCTGTGTCGATCCATTGCCTTCAAATACTTATCATTCAAAAGTGAAGACTTCTCTATATTCTCTCAATAGATTTATCAACTCCACTATGTTCTATGGTTACTAATTTTTTATTGGTTTTCTCTTTATTGTCATAGGCTCCTCTTGCTAGTGCTTCTCTTTTGGGCATTCGTATTATGATCTTCATTTCTTCTACCTTGTACTTCTTGAAGTTCTCTCACACTTCAAACAATGCTTTTTCTTCCACTAGCTTGGTGATATGTTTCTTTCCTTTCTTTTGCTGATTTTGGCCATCTTTTGTTACTGTTAAAGTCTCTTCTCGTTTATATTGTTCATGTTCCTGAGTCTTAGCTTCTATAATTAAAGGTACTCTTCTTCAAAGGCACAAAAAGGTTCGATGATAATGGATTCCTTATTCTCATCACTAACTTCCATGAGTGCATGTGTTAGGTTCAAATTCCTCTATAATCGAGTTGCACATGAGTGGTTCTATGGTGAAGACTGAGATATCATAGCCCTCTTCATTGCAATGCGGGGTCCACTGCTCCTTGTTGGCCGCTATATCCATCGTGGCTAGGATCTCTACACAATTTTGGGGTTCAAACTCTTCATCTAGAAATACCATAGGTGCATAGGTTGGATCTTGAATTGATCTAGGGTTCTCATTAATTCCTAGGCTACTAGAGGTTATTCTCTTCTCTTCTTCTGTTGCAACTTTACACATCCACAAGTGAGGGTCTTTATGCATCCATGAGGATCCTGATCCTATGGAGTGCACATACTCTATTTCATCCAATGTTGTATGGACTAGGTTCCACTACAAGGGTGGTACATCTCATTTTTGGAAATTATGGGGGGGGGTGCAGGTACTAGGGCTCTATTTAGGTTATACTTTGTTGTAGCATATTTGAATGGAATAAATTGGTAGGGGTGGAGGTTGTTGACCTAATATTAGTTGTGTTCCCTCATGAGCTTGGTAGTTGGGCTGATAAGGTTCTTGGGGTTTAAAGTATGGTTGCTGTTGATATTGGTTCAGATACCTCCTTGACTACTAGTATGGTTGTTGGAAGTTTTTCCTAATCACTTGCTTGTTGTAAGGGAAATCCTGCACAACATGATGAGCACCTTCTCTCTATTGTGCAATACTGGTTATTAAAGTTCCCTTGGTTCTGAATCATGATGGCGCAAACAATGGCCATGTGGTCCCCTCCACAATTATAACATCTTTTCATTGAAACAATTCTAGGGGCATGTTTGCTCAAGACTCCTAATTTTTGAGCTACCTTTTCCACTAGTTCATCAATTGATGTCAAAGGTTTTTAAGTGAAGCTACTAGAACTATCTAAATCTTTGTAGATCTTTGAAATTTCTAACTCATCTCCCAAGTTATCCTCGACATCTATACAAATTCACACACATTGATCTATGATCCTAGGCTCCTTCAAGTACACATATGATCGTAACTTTGCATTTATCAAGCTATCAAAAAACAATGCCACTTGTTTGGCTATCATGGGTAACTCTGGAATGGGGCATCTCTCAAGGTATTATCTAAATCTAGATCTTGCTAGCCTAACTATTACTTGAGGTGTTTGCTTAAAGTTGTGGATCAAAGATGGTGTTGTGCTAGATACTGCTCTTGGAGAACTCCATGATGAATGCTTCTAGCAACAACTCCTTGGTGCCTCAAAGTTGATCTTGATGCAAGGATTGAAACCACATTAGGGATGTATTCTTTAAGTTTAGACCAAAGACATTATATTGAGTGAACAAATCCATAACCTGTTTATCTATTAATCTTGATATATTTAGGTAGTGATGTGTGTGGACACTCTAGGACCAGTAGGGCACTTTTTTTCCCTCTTTAGGACTTTTTTTTCCCCCGGCTTGTATATACGCCTATTGCCCTAATGGGCTACTTATCTTTGTACATTCTCTAGTAATACATTCTGTATTATGTGTTGTGCTCCAAGCTTCTTCTTCTTCTTCCTTGTGTTGTTTGCATGCTTCCATAGACGTCTAACTCCAACAATTGGTATCAGAGCAGGTCGTCACTTTATCTAGGGTGTCGTCAACACCCCTTTGGTCACATTCTCAGAATCGCATGAAATTTGGTACGTATGCTCAGGGTGCTTCAAAGATCAAAATTGCTTCGCTTTGTCGTGCCAAAATCGCGATCTGAGCTCGTTTCAACCTCCGAACGCACTATTGCAGTGCTTGTGCAAGCTATTTTGTCTTTTTGTGCCAAAGGTATATACCTATTTTGGTTCACCAATATAAGCATCTCAAAGTCTGTTGTAGGTTTAGCAGAACTCTTCTGGGCAGTTCCGTTCAACTTTTTGACATACAATCAAATTTTGCATCAAGGTATTTTAGTCACCGGCCATGGCTGAAGCAATGATGTATTTCGTATGTTGGTTGTTGAGGATAAGTTGGATGGTACCAACTACATGTTGTGGGCTTATATGATGCAACCTGTATTGGTTGCAAAAGGACTGTGGAACATTGTGTAGGGTGTTGAAAAACGTCCTATCACACCTACAACTGTTATAACTGCAAGTATTGAAGCTGATGCAGAAGGTGTTGAAGATGATGATATTTTGCATATTCCTATTCGTGCTGCGGTTTCTACTGCACCTACTATAGAGCAAATTCGTTGGGATGGCAGAGATGCCCAGGCACATGCATTGATAGCTTTGTCTGTCAAATGTGCCATTATTCCTCATATTTGCTCTTGCAGAACAGCTAAGGATGCTTGGAATACACTTACCACATTGTACCAAGCTAGGAATGAGGCTCGTGTTGCTTACCTCGAAAACAGTTGGAGAGTGAGCACATGAATGAAGGTGATTCTATGGACAGTTTTCTAACAAAGATCAAAGACTTGAAGGAACAATTGATTTCTGTTGATGAGGTTATACTAGATAGCTCACTTGTGCAGACCGTTTTGAATGGTATTCGTGATTCATATTAGAGTTTTGCTTCTACTCTTCGGTTGATGATGAAAGGCAATCCAAATGCCTTTTCATTTGAGGAGTTATTCTCTGTTGTGTTGTAGGAAGATCAGTCCAGGCAGAACAGGTCTATTATGCATGTTGCAGATCAAGCTTTCCTGGCTAGTCAGAAGGGCAAAGGAAAATGGAGCTCTTCAACTAGTAAGCATAAATTTGCAAATGCTGAAAATTCAAAGAAGGAAGATAAAGATGAGAAGAAATCAGGAAAGTAGAAATTGTTTTGCAAGTATTGTAAAGGGAATGATCATATCATAAAGAACTATCCAAAACTGGCTGCAAAAGAGGCAAAGAAAAAGGAGGTTGGAATGGTTGTTGCAAAGGCCTCTGCACCAAAAACAGAGTCCGCTAATCTTGTGCAGGAAGAAGAATGGGTGTTTACTACTGTTTGCAGTTTTGACCCATCTTCTAATGAGCAGTGCATGTCTGTAGTAGACTCAGATGTTTGGTACTTTGACAGTGGGGCGACCAAACACATTACCTCGTAGCGTAGTTTCTTCTCTTCACTCGAGCCTCCCCCTACAAGGAATACTGTTACATGCGCCAAAAACTCCTCTTATCCTGTTATGGGAGTTGGTAAGATCATTTTGACTACTATTGATTGTAGTTCTTTCACTTTGTCAGATGCTTTGTTTGTGCTAGGGATCAAGAAAAATCTGTTATCAGTTTTTGCATTAGCCAAGATTGGCTTGGTTGTGAAATTTGTTGATGATAGGTGTACAGTTCATGATCTGTCAAATGATGACGTGATTATTGTTTCTGGCATTTTATGTCATGGGCTGTATAAGCTCATAGACTATGAAAGTTCTGTGAATGATTCGGCATGTGCAGTACATGATTCTCAGGCTATGTCAGATGCAAAGCTTTGGCATGCACGCTTTGGTCATCTAAATTTTTCTAGTTTGCTACGTTTGCAAAAATCTGAAATGATGTCCTCTTTGCCCAAACTTGAGGCACCTAGAAAACATGTTTATGAAGGCTGTATTTTGGGCAAAATGCAGTGTTCCTCATTTCCAAAAGATGGTTCAGTCCGGGCTACTAAAAAGTTGCAGCTTGTACATAGTGATGTCTGTGGTCCTATGCAGACTTCTTCTTTTGGAAATAATCTTTACTTTGTGACTTTCATTGATGATTTTTCTAGGCATGCATGGGTATATCCATTGAAGGCAAAGTCCAAAGTGTTCATGTGCTTCAAACAGTTTTTGGTTTTGGTTGAAAATCTGTCAGCATGTAAAATGGGCACCCTCTGTTTTGATTGAGGGGGAATATATGTCTTCTAATTTTAATGCATTTCTGGCTGAATGTGGGATAAGACACCAGTGTACAGTGCCATATACACCTCAATAGAATGGAGTTGCTGAATGAAAGAATAGGCCACTCGTGGAGATGGCGAGGTGTATGGTCAAGAGTCAAGCTTTACCACATAGTTTCTGGCTTGAGGCTATCATGTGTGCAGCGTATGTACTTAACAGGTGTCCCACTAAAGTGCTACAGTCTATCACTCCATATGAAGGTTGGCATGATCGCAAGCCATTTGCTGCTCATCTGCATGTTTTTGGTTGTTTTGCATATGCATTAGTGCCTGAACAACATCGCAAAAAATTGGATGATAATGCAGTAAAATGTATTTTTGTTGGGTAAAGTTCTCAAAGTAAAGGCTATCGTCTATATCATCCACAAACTAAACGCATTTTGGTTAGCCGTGATGTTGTTTTTGTGGAAGATGCTATTCAGCCATTGCTTTCATGTATGGAGACATCTGTTAGCTCCAAAGACATGTATGATACTTTGCTGCCTCTTTTTACAGGTGGATAGTCTAGTGCTGGTCCTAATGAGGCAAATTCTCAGCCCTTGTAGGTTTCATGTGATGATGCAGATCATCCCATTTCTGATGTAGATTTACATAATGCACTTGTTGATGAGAGAGCTGACATTGAGGAGGCAAAAGCTAGGCCAAAATGGCTGATGTAGACTTTGCGTGACAACAAATTAGATGCACCTCTGTCATATCGTACTCAATCAGGCTCTCATAGTGCCTCTTTTGCATCAGATTGCTATGCTATGGCTGCATCTAGTCTATGTGATGAGACTGAGCCTGTTCTGTTTGATGAAGCACAAAATTCAAAAAATTGGATGGCTACTATGCAATCTGAATATGATGCTATAATGAAGAATGGTACTTGGTCTTTATGTGACTTGCTTCTTGGCAAGAAGACCATTGGCACTAAGTGGGTATACAAGCTGAAGCGTAAACCTGATGGTACAATTGACAGATATAAGGCTAGGCTTGATGCAAAGGGTTATGCACAGGAAAGAGGCATTGATTTTGATGAAGCCTTTGCTCCTACTTGCCGAATGACTACTGTTCGTAGCATCTGTGCACTTGCAGCCCATCATGGTTGGAATGTACATCAGTTGGACATTAAAACAACATTTTTGAATGGTGACTTGCATGAAGAAGTGTATGTTTTTCAGCCCCATGGCTTTGTGTAGAAAGGGCATGAAAACCAGGTGTGCAGGTTAAAGAAGGCATTATATGGTTTAAAGCAAGCAACACGTGCTTGGTATGAAAAGATACATGCCTATCTGATTGCACATGGTTTTGAGAACAGTCCAACTGAAAGCACCTTATATGTCAAGCATGCTAATGATGTACTTCTGATCATTGTGGTGTATGTTGATGACATGTTGCTCACTGGTCCTCATGAGAAGCATATTGCTGATTTCAAGGCTGATTTACATGCCTCATTTGAGATGTCCGATTTGGGGCATTTGCATCATTATTTGGGCATTCAGTTTATGCACGTTGATGGTGGAATGGCTTTGTGTCAAACGAAATATATTGACACATTACTGCAATGTTTTGGCCTTGAAGACTGTAAACCTATTGCCACCCCTATTGAGACATGTTTAGGACTGAGTCTTCATGATGCCCGAGATGCATTTGATGCTGTTCTCTATCATCACACTGTTGAATGCTTGATTTAGTTATGCATTACTTTGCTAGATATTGTGTTTGCTATCTCATAGATGAGCAGGTTTATGCATTGCCCAGGATTCAAGCATTGGCAGGCAGTTAAGCACATCTTTCGCTACTTGAGTGGTACTCAACTACTTGGGTTGTTTTATCCCAAGGGGGGATCACTACCTCCAAGTTTGCATGCTTTTTTGACTCTGATTGGGCTGGCTGCTATGAAACTTGTGTGTCCACTAGTGGCTCTTGCTTCATGCTTGGTAGCTCATGTATATCTTGGTTGAGCAAGAAGCAGCCTACTATGGCCACTTCCAATTGTGAGGCTGAGTATAGGGCAGCTTTCACAGCGATTGTTGAGTGTGTGGCTCTGACGCCTTATGGTTGATTTGGGTGTGGGTCAGTCTTCTGCCACCACCATCTTCACTGATAGTCAGAACGCATTGGCAGTTGCGAGGAGCCCTTTGTTCCATGCTCGCACTAAGAACATTGAGGTGCATTATCATTATGCCACGGAGAGGTTCTCTGTTGGGGAGATCAGCTTGGCATATGTGCCCACGTAGGAGAACATTGCAGACCTTTTCACAAAGGCCCTGCCTAGGGAGAAGTTTGAAGCTTTCTGCAAAGCTTTGGGCTTACTTCCTTTTGTGGAGTGATTTCCACATAGGTTGGCACTTCCTTATACATGAGTGCTAGCTAGTTGTTCACCGCATCACTCCCAGGGGGGATTTGTTGATATATTTAGGTAGTGATGTGTGTGAACACTCTAAGACCATCAGGGCACTTTTTTCCCTTTTTAGGAGGTTTTTTCCCCCGCCTTGTATATACGCCTATTGCCCTAATGGGCTACTTATCTTTGTACATTCTCTAGTAATACATTCAGTATTGTGTGTTGTGCTCCAAGCTTCTTCTTCTTCTTCCTTGTGCTGTTTGCGTGCTTCTGCAAACGTCTAACTCCAACACTTAACACTTGCCTAAATTTGGATACATGGTTGTATGGATCTCCTCTTCCATCAAAGTAATTTTTCGTTGACTTAACTGATGGGGGATGATTCTAACACCCCAATGCAAAAATGGAAGATGGCTGCCCTCCACGAGGTCCACAAGCAATGATATATGCTCACTATTCTAAATTTTTCTCTGCACCACTACAAAGAATAAAAGTGAAATTTTGTAGACTTACAGTAGACTGTAAGAGCTACCGAACAAGCTTTGAATCATCCAAAATGGATATTCCAACTAGGAGAACCACCCTTGGTGAAATAGGCTACCTGTTGCAACACTCTTTGCCTATGTGTAGAGATATACTTTCACAAGGTTGGCAATTTCTCACATCTCACCTAGCCAAATAACTTGATAGAGAGGAAAAAAATCATGAGAAAATGAGGTAAGCAAGCAAATGGGGTGCTTGCTGCAGCCTATGAATTCACTAAACTAATTTGGAAACTCGTGGAATGCATACAACTCAAGAAACAAAGGTGGGATGATGCTTATATAGAGTTTTGCTTTTCCTACAATCTAGCTAACTACCCACATATCAGTTTAGGTGCACTTTTTGGTGGCTGATTTGATGTGATTTGAATTTGATTGAGTTTGGTGGAGCTTCTAACTTTATTCCATGACTTTGGTTCCTCCTTTTTGATTGGTCCACTTGCAAAACTCATGGTTGAGCCTTTTTGCATGATTGAGATTTGATTTTCAATACTCCCCCTCAAGTCTCAATGCCTAGGTCCTTCATTCCAATGCATGCCTTGTAGTGTTGTAGCTTTACTCCATCCAATGCTTTGGTAAACATATCTGCATATTGGTCCTTTGTATTGTCATGCTCCACCTTGACATCCTTTGACATGATCTTCTCTCTAATAAAGTGGTAATGCACTTGTGTATGCTTCTACCTTGCATGGAACACTGGATTTTGAGACAAGCATATGCTACTTATGTTGTCACAAAAAATATGTACTTGCTTAACCTGCAAATCAAGATCAACAATCAACTTCTTGAGCCACATAAGCTCACATGAGACTTGTGCTAAGCCTCTATACTCAGCTTGGGTTGATGAGAGAGTCACTCTTGGTTGTTTCTTTGACATCCATGAGATGGTCTTCTTCCCTAGCATGATAACATATCCACTAGTGTTCCCCCTGTCATCTTTGGAACCTGCCCAATCAGCATCACAATAAGCTTGTACATTAAATCCATCAACAAATGGATAATATAGAACTTCATTCACTGATCCTTCGAGGTATCTAAGTACGCTGTTGGCCCCAACAAGATGAGGTACTCTTGGTGCCTGTAAAAATTGAGATAACACTCCAACTACATGTGCAATATCTGGTCTCGTCATAGTAGCATACAAGAGAGGACCAATTATTGACCTATACATGGTCACATCCTTCACTTATTCACCTTCATGAGCACTTAGTTTAACATTTACTTCTAGTGGATTTGAAATGGGCTTGCAATCACACAAGCCAAACTTATTCAAAAGATCTAGAATGTATTTCCTTTGCATCAAGTATATACCTTCCTCTTTATATAGTACTTCAATCCCAAGGAAGTACCTTAAAATCCCAAAATCTGAGATTTTAAACTCACATCCCAGATTCCTCTTTATGTCCTTGATGTTGTCTTCATCATCCCGTGTAATGATCAAATCATCAACATATATACAAATGAAAACAATTTTGCTACCTTCTTCACAAAGAGTCACAGATGGGTCTGCATGACTCTAATTGTACCCACATTTTACCAAGTAGTCCACAAGTCTTTGGTTTCAAGCTCTTGGGGCTTGCTTGAGTCCATAAAGAGCCTTCTTTAGCCTGCATACATGATGTGGAAACCTCTCATCTTCAAAGCCTTGGGGCTGCTCCATGAAGACTACCTCTTCAAGCTCTCCATTTACGAAAGCATTCTTCACATCCAACTGGTACATCTTCCAACCTTTTGAGGCTCAAATTGCAATCAAACTTCTTATGGTGGACATCTTAGCTACTGGACTGAATGTTTCTCAAAGTCAATGCCATAGGGATGAGCAAAACCTTTGGCAACCAGCCTTGATTTATTCCTAGAGATGCTCCCATCTACATGCCTCTTTACCTTGTACACCCATTTGTTGCCAATGACTTTCATGTCCTTTGTTCTTGGCACCAATGACCAAGTATCATTTTCTTCAAGTGCTTTTACTTCCTCCTCCATGGCTTCAATGTATTCCCTAACCTTATGTGCTTCTTCAAAGAAATTAGGTTCTTCACAAGCTATAACTTGCATCATGTATGGATTGTGTCTTGCAATGAATGAATCATAAGTTAACCTTTGAACAGGGTATTTAACCCTATTGGATGACCTTACCTCACCATTAGGTGTAGGACTCTCCTCCTCATTGGTTTAGATGCTTTAAATCCTAGAGTTTCTAATTTTTCCATATCTTCGTCACTTGTAGATTCCATGTCTACCCATCGATGGTCTTCATTATTTTCTTTTTTCTTTCCTTTGATACTTCCTTCACTTGAATGAGCTTCATTCCTTGCCCTTCCATGCAAAGCTGATGTAGTACTCTCCTCAGATGGTGTGCTTGAAGTGTTTGGACCACTTATCTCCATGCTTTGTTGTTGCTCTTTGAACTTCTTCTCGGCTTCATATGCATTGTCAACCTATAACACATCTTTGCTACCATACCAAGGCAAAATCTCATCAAATATTACATCCCTAGATACCTTAAGCTCTTTGGTGCAAGGGTTATAACATTTAAAACCCTTTTGCTCTGAAGAATATCCAAGAAATATACACCTATCTGCCTTCGGGTTTAACTTGTGTCTCAATTCTTGAGGTATGTGAACATAACACACACAACCAAATACTTTGAGACGTGAAAGGTTGGGTTTATTATCACACCAAGCTTCATAAGGTGTAACTCCATGTACTCCTCAGGTTGGACACCTATTCATAATGTATATGGATGTATTGTTGCATCATCCCAATAAGAGTTAGGAACATTCATTTCATTTAACAATGCTCTAGCCACTTCTGATATGTATCTATTCTTCCTCTCTGGAAACCCGTTTTGTTGAGGTGTATACCTGCAAGTGAATTTCCTTTTGATGCCATGATCATGTAGAAAATCTAAAAATTCATTTGAAAAGTACTCTCCCCCTCCATCCGATCTGAGAGTCTTTATATACTTCCCTGTTTCCTTCTCCACTAGGTTTTTGAACCTCTTGAAGTGGTAAAACACCTTTCACTTTGACTTCATGCAATACATCCAAAAAAACCTTGAAAGATCATCTATAAATGTGAAAAAATATCTATTACCTCCAATGGATGGCTCCCTTGTAGGTCCCCATACATTTGTGTGTATGAGATTCAACACTTCATTGCTCACATGTGCTCCCTTCTTGAGTGGCAATCTGCTTTGATTTCCTAATTGACAAGCATGGCACAAATATTGCATATTTTGAGATGTAAGATGAGGTAGACCACTCACCAAGCCCTTCCTTTGCATGTCCATCCTTTGTAAGTTTATGTGCCCAATTCTTTTATGCCATAAGTTGATTTCTGTAATCTGTTTATTTTCAATCGACAAGTAGAGAGTGTGAGGGGTTGATGGCTTACCTCCATGGTGAAGAGTCTTCCTTGCTTCTTTCCTTTTGCTATGAGCTTGTAGTCCTGCATGGGGTCTTCAACAAAACATCCTTGATCATTGAACCTCACCTCATAACCTCTTTCAACCAGTTGACCTACTAAAACCAAGCTCTTTGTGATGGTTGGCACATGCAACACATCCTTCAACACCTTGGAGCTTTGAGATCCATTCAATGCAACATCTCCCACATGTGTAATCTTGTGCTCAATTTCATCCCCTATCTCTACATGTCCTTGAGTGATGGGTGAGTGTAAATTAAAGGAAACATCTTTATTGCAACTCATATGGTTGCTACAAACACTGTCAATGTACGATGTAAAATCTGAATTGACTCTTTCACTTGATTCATACATCATAAGCAAGTTCTCATTTTTTGAATTTTTTGAAGTAGTAGCATAATTACCTTGGTTCCTTTTGTATCCTTGATTGCCTCCTCATTTGGACCAACAATCTCTTGCATAATGGCCCGGTTTTCCACAATTGAAGAATTCTCCATTGGATGCTTCTCTTCCATGTGATCTTCCTCCTCTTCCTCTACTCCTTCCTCCTCCTCTTGATCCATAGCTTTGGTTGGAGCCTTCTTGGTTGCTTGAGCTTGCGTTTGACCTTCCTCTCCCTCTGCCTTGGGAGTTTTGTCCACCTCTTTTGCCTTTGCCTCTACCTCCATAGAAAACTTGGGCTTGGCTACCCTTTGATTGTGAACCTCCTTGGTTCATCTCCTCGGTCACCATCAGTGTGATTAATTGATCAAATTTTGGTAGGGAATCCCTGACATAAACTGATGTGGTGAATTCTTTCCACCTTTCATCCTCTCTCAAGCCATTGAGAGTGTGCGCAACAAGATCGTCATCTTCGATTGGGCTTCGAATTGAGCCTAGGGCATCTGGAAGCTTCTTAACCTTCAAAATGTACTCATTTATGTTAGTAATTGGTGTTTTCCTATGATTATTTAGCTCATTCTAGAGCTGAATCTTCCTTGCTTTGGTTGATAAATAGTACAATCTCTCCAAGGTCTCCCAAATCTTCTTGGATGTGTCCAAGTCTTGTATATGCCCTATCATGATATTGCTTATGTGTTGGGATAAAATGAATATGACTCTCATGTCCCCTTCTATCAATTCATTTAGTGCCTTGACCTACTCTTGAAGTAGTGGATCATGTACATGAGGCATTGGCTCCGTCCCACTCACTGATCCCCACAATTCTTTGCCCATAAGATAGTTGCTAACTCTAAATTTCCATAGTTTATAATTGCCTTTCTCTAACTTCTTTATTTTTGCATTATACTTGGCCATACTGAGCTCTAAGATGCTCCTCTAGCTTCTCCTCAAGTGTTTGCATGCTTTAAAAGGTGTGGATACTACCTTTTGATAGCTTCTCGCTTGCTAACCTTTGAGTAGCTGAGATCTCGATTGTCAGTAGACCCCTTTCGATGTCTTCTTGCTTTGATGAGTTCTCCTTGTGCTTCCACGAGTTGTCTTGATAACTTCAAGTCTTCAATATGCTGCCCACTGATGTCTCCAAGCCTCCAAAATGGCTTTAATACCATTTATGGGGGATGATTCTAACACACCAATGCAAAAATGGAAGATGGCTGCCCTCCACTAGGTCCACAAGCAGTAATATATGCTCAATGTTCTGAACTTTTCTCTGCACCTCTACAAAGACTTTAAATGAAATTTTGTAAACTTAAATTAGACTGTAAGAGCTACCCAACAAGCTTTAAAACATCCAAAAATGGATATTCCAATTGGGAGAACAACCCTCAGCAAAATAGGCTACCTGTTTGCAACACTCTCTGCCTATGTGTAGAGATATACCTTCACAAAGTTGGCAATTTCTCACAACTCACTCAACCAAATAAGTTGAAACTTTGGAAAATTTTAGGGAACTATATGAGAGAACAAATGAACATTGAAATCAATGAAACTGAGTACAATGAGAGAGCAAACATTTCTCTGCAATCTACTATAATCCGATTTGGAAAAGCTTAACTACACCTCTAGATAGAGAGGAGAAAAATCATGAGAAAATGAGGTAAGCAAGCAAGGGGGCTGCTTGCTGCAGTTTATGACTAAACTAAACTAAGTTGGAAACTTGTGGGATGCATAAAACTCAAGAAAAAAAGGCCGGATGATGCTTATGTAGAGTTTTACTTTTCCTACAATCTAGCTAACCACCCACCAATCAGTTTAGGTGCACTTTTTGGTGGATGATTTGATGTTATTTGAATTTGATTGAGTTTGGTAGACCTTCTAACTTTATTCCATGACTTTGGGCCTCCTTTTTGATTGTTCCACTTGAAAAACTTGTGGTTGAGCCCTTTTGCATGATTGAGACTTGTGTTTCAACATTAACCACTTGAGTAGGCCTCAATATCCTAGGACGTTCTCTTAGTCTAGGCAAGGGAAACCCATCCATGCCTCTTTGGTGCCTTAGACCTCTCTGTTTCTCCTGTTCCATTCTATCAATCTCTAACCCTGATCTTTCTCTCCTAGTGGGTTTCACAAAGCCTACGTTCAGATAGTCTCTAGCTTTCTCGTAATGATTACCTTCAACATGGGAAGATCCCAATCTATGCGGACTATGTTGATGGAGAGTGTTAATCTCCAAAAGAACAAGCTATCCTTGATGTTAGATCACCTCTATATCAAGAATAACTTTAAACTTCAACCAATTTTGGAAGATAAGCACCAAACTGTCAAGATTTTAACTAACTGTGAAGAAAGTCATTTCACAGAAAAGTTTGGTGCACATTATTGACTCATTAACTAATCATTTGTGTAAAGTTTCTGATAAAACTTTGTAGAATGTCGCCTAGAGTTTGTGCACCTCCTCCAAGTTAAATCACTTCAAAATCTTAAGTAGATTATGAGAAATGATCCAAACAATCTACCTATGTCTGAAACTGCCTTCTTGTAGAGTCGACTTTGACACCTGCAACTTCTAACACATGGTTCTCCCAAACTAGAACCCGTTTTCCAACTTAGATTTTGACTCCTCATTTGTG
This sequence comes from Ceratopteris richardii, assembly GCA_020310875.1. Lineage (NCBI taxonomy): Eukaryota > Viridiplantae > Streptophyta > Polypodiopsida > Polypodiales > Pteridaceae > Ceratopteris > Ceratopteris richardii. Next base: position 130,568,632 of record CM035414.1, read on the forward strand.
TAAAACTTTACACTGTGCACTGAGAACTAACCATTTCTTTGACCATCGGAATTATGCATGTTTTAGAAGACACTCAACACTCTCTCACATATAGATGTTCCTACACAGAATTCTCTGAGCCTGTTTGCAATTGAACTCTCAAACTTTGACCATAGATAGAAATTAGATGTGTAGAAAAGGATATCTGATAAAATCAAACACAGAAGGAGAACTAGAGAAAAGATTGACGTGCAATTCTCTGAACATTCTTCTATTCAACTCTTCATACATTTGATGGATGATACACACAATACTCATCATCTATTCATCTATATTTCATCTCTCTCTTCAAAGAAATTAGGTTCTTCACAAGCTATAACTTGCATCATGTATGGATTGTGTCTTGCAATGAATGAATCATAAGTTAACCTTTGAACAGGGTATTTAACCCTATTGGATGACCTTACCTCACCATTAGGTGTAGGACTCTCCTCCTCATTGGTTTAGATGCTTTAAAAAATCTTGGATTTTATAATTTTTCCTTATCTTCGTAACTTGTAGATTCCATGTCTACCCATCGATGGTCTTCATTATTTGCTTTTTCCTTTCCTTTGATACTTCCTTCACTTGAATGAGCTTCATTCCTTGTCCTTCCATGCAAAGCTGATGTAGTAATCTCCTCTGATGGTGTGCTTGAAGTGTTTGGACCACTTATCTCCATGCTTTGTTGTTGCTCTTTGAACTTCTTCCCGGCTTCATATGCATTGTCAACCTATAACACATCTTTGCTACCATACCAAGGCAAAATCTCATCAAATATTACATCCCTAGATACCTTAAGCTCTTTGGTGCAAGGGTTATAACATTTAAAACCCTTTTGCTCTGAAGAATATCCAAGAAATATACACCTATCTGCCTTCGCGTCTAACTTGTGTCTCAATTCTTGAGGTATGTGAACATAACACACACACCCAAATACTTTGAGACGTGAAAGGTTGGGTTTATTATCACACCAAGCTTCATAAGGTGTAACTCCATGTACTCCTCAGGTTGGACACCTATTCATAATGTATATGGATGTATTTGTTGCATCATCCCAATAAGAGTTAGGAACATTCATTTCATTTAACAATGCTCTAGCCACTTCTGCTATGTATCTATTCTTCCTCTCTGTGAACCCATTTTGTTGAGGTGTATACCTGCAAGTAAATTTCCTTTTGATGCCATGATCATGTAGAAAATCTAAAAATTCATTTGAAAAGTACTCTCCCCCTCCATCCGATCTGAGAGTCTTTATATACTTCCCTGTTTCCTTCTCCACTAGGTTTTTGAACCTCTTGAAGTGGTAAAACATCTTTGACTTTGACTTCATGCAATACATCCAAAAAAACCTTGAAAGATCATCTATAAATGTGAAAAAATATCTATTACCTCCAATGGATGGCTCCCTTGTAGGTCCCCATACATTTGTGTGTATGAGATTCAACACTTCATTGCTCACATGTGCTCCCTTCTTGAGTGGCAATCTGCTTTGTTTTCCTAATTGACAAGCATGGCACAAATATTGCATATTTTGAGATGTAAGATGAGGTAGACCACTCACCAAGCCCTTCCTTTGCATGTCCATCCTTTTTAAGTTTATGTGCCCAATTCTTTTATGCCATAAGTTGATTTCTGTAATCTGTTTATTTCCAATCGGCAAGTAGACAGTGTGAGGGGTTGACGCGTTTACCTCCATGGTGAAGAGTTTTCCTTGCTTCTTTCCTTTTGCTATGAGCTTGTAGTCCTGCATGGGGTCTTCAACAAAACATCCTTGATCATTGAACCTCACCTCATAACCTCTTTCAACCAGTTGACCTACTAAAACCAAGTTCTTTGTGATGGTTGGCACATGCAACACATCCTTCAACACCTTGGAGCTTTGAGATCCATTCAATGTAACATCTCCCACATGTGTAATCTTGTGCTCAATTTCATCCCCTATCTCTACATGTCCTTGAGTGATGGGTGAGTGTAAATTAAAGGAAACATCTTTATTGCAACTCATATGGTTGCTACAAACACTGTCAATGTACGATGTAAAATCTGAATTGACTCTTTCACTTGATTCATACATCACAAGCAAGTTCTCATTTTTTGAATTTTTTGAAGTAGTAGCATAATTACCTTGGTTCCTTTTGTATCCTTGATTGCCTCCTCATTTGGACCAACAATCTCTTGCATAATGGCCCGGTTTTCCACAATTGAAGAATTCTCCATTGGATGCTTCTCTTCCATGTGATCTTCCTCCTCTTCCTCTACTCCTTCCTCTTCCTCTTGATCCATAGCTTTGGTTGGAGCCTTCTTAGTTGCTTGAGCTTGAGTTTGACCTTCCTCTCCCTCTGCCTTGGGAGTTTTGTCCACCTCTTTTGCCTTTGCCTCTACCTCCATAGAAAACTTGGGCTTGGCTACCCTTTGATTGTGAACCTCCTTGGTTCATCTCCTCGGTCACCATCAGTGTGATTAATTGATCAAATTTTGGTAGGGAATCCCTGACATAAACTGATGTGGTGAATTCTTTCCACCTTTCATCCTCTCTCAAGCCATTGAGAGTGTGCGCAACAAGATCGTCATCTTCGATTGGGCTTCCAATTGAGCCTAGGGCATCTGCAAGCTTCTTAACCTTCAAAATGTACTCATTTATGTTAGTAATTGGTGCTTTCCTATGATTATTTAGCTCATTCTAGAGCTGAATCTTCCTTGCTTTGGTTGATGAAGAGTACAATCTCTTCAAGGTCTCCCAAATCTTCTTGGATGTGTCCAAGTCTTGTATATGCCCTATCATGATATTGCTTATGTGTTGGGATAAAATGAATATGACTCTCATGTCCCCTTCTATCAATTCATTTAGTGCCTTGACCTACCCTTGAAGTGGTGGATCATGTACATGAGGCATTGGCTCCGTGCCACTCACTGATCCCCACAATTCTTTGCCCATAAGATAGTTGCTAACTCTAAATTTCCATGGTTTATAATTGCCTTTCTCTAACTTCTTTATTTGTGCATTATACTTGGCCATAATGAGCTCTAAGATGCTCCTCTAGCTTCTCCTCAAGTGTTTGCATGCTTTAAAAGGTGTGGATACTATCTTTTGATAGCTTCTCGCTTGCTAACCTTCGAGTAGCTGAGATCTCGATTGATGTAGACCCCTTTCGATGTCTTCTTGCTTTGATGAGTTCTCCTTGTGCTTCCACGAGTTGTCTTGATAACTTCAAGTCTTCAATATGCTGCCCACTGATGTCTCCAAGCCTCCAAAATTGCTTTAATACCATTTATGGGGGATGATTCTAACACACCAATGCAAAAATGGAAGATGGCTGCCCTCCACTAGGTCCACAAGCAGTAATATATGCTCACTGTTCTGAACTTTTCTCTGCACCTCTACAGAGACTTTAAATGAAATTTCGTAAACTTAAATTAGACTGTAAGAGCTACCCAAAAAGCTTTAAAACATCCAAAAATGGATATTCCAGTTGGGAGAACAAACCTCGGCAAAATAGGCTACCTGTTTGCAACACTCTCTGCCTATGTGTAGAGATATACCTTCACAAAGTTGGCAATTTCTCACAACTCACTCAACCAAATAAGTTGAAACTTTGGAAAATTTTAGGGAACTATATGAGAGAACAAATGAACATTGAAATCAATGAAACTGAGTACAATGAGAGAGCAAACATTTCTCTGCAATCTACTATAATCCGATTTGGAAAAGCCTAACTACACCTCTAGATAGAGAGGAGAAAAATCATGAGAAAATGAGGTAAGCAAGCAAGGGGGCTGCTTGCTGCAGTTTATGACTAAAGTAAACTAAGTTGGAAACTTGTGGGATGCATACAACTCAAAAACAAAGGCCGGATGATGCTTATGTAGAGTTTTACTTTTCCTACAATCTAGCTAACCACCCACCAATTAGTTTAGGTGCACTTTTTGGTGGCTGATTTGATGTGATTTGAATTTGATTGAGTTTGGTAGACCTTCTTACTTTATTCCATAGCTTTGGGCCTCCTTTTTGATTGTTCCACTTGAAAAACTTGTGGTTGAGCCCTTTTGCATGATTGAGACTTGTGTTTCAACATTAACCACTTGACTAGGCCTCAGTATCCTAGGACGTTCTCTTAGTCTAGGCAAGGGAAACCCATCCATGCCTCTTTGGTGCCTTAGACCTCTCTGTTTCTCCTGTTCCATTCTATCAATCTCTAACCCTGATCTTTCTCTCCTAGTGGGTTTCACAAAGCCTACATTCAGATAGTCTCTACTTTTCTCGTAATGATTACCCTCAACATGGGAAGATCCCACTCCATGCGGACTATGTTGATGGAGAGTGTTAATCTCCAAAAGAACAAGCTATCCTTGATGTTAGATCACCTCTATATCAAGAATAACTTTAAACTTCAACCAATTTTGGAAGATAAGCACCAAACTGTCAAGATTTTAACTAACTGTGAAGAAAGTCATTTCACAGAAAAGTTTGGTGCACATTATTGACTCATTAACTAATCATTTTTGTAAAGTTTTTGATAAAACTTTGTAGAATATGTCGCCTAGAGTTTGTGCACCTCCTCCAAGTTAAATCACTTCAAAATCTTAAGTGGATTATGAGAAATGATCCAAACAATCTACCTATGTCTGAAACTGCCTTCTTGTAGAGTCGACTTTGACACCTGCAACTTCTAACACATGGTTCTCCCAAACTAGAACCCGTTTTCCAACTTAGATTTTGACTCCTCATTTGTGTAAAACTTTACACTGTGCACTGAGAACTAACCATTTCTTTGACCATCGGAATTACGCCTGTTTTAGAAGACACTCAACACTCTCTCACATATAGATGTTCCTACACAGAATTCTTTGAGCCTGTTTGCAATTGAACTCTCAAACTTTGACCATAGATAGACTAAATATGGAATTAGATGTGTACAAAAGGATTTCTGATAAAATCAAACACAGAAGGAGAACTAGAGAAAAGATTGACGTGCAATTCTCTGAACATTCTTCTATTCAACTCTTCATACATATGATGGATGATACACACAATACTCATCATCTATTCATCTATATTTCATCTCTCTCTTCTAATACGACCATCTACACGTATCTATATATACGTATGAGTATTGATTCGTCATTACTTCAAGTATATTGAAGTATTTACAAAACTAATGTACATATGTTTTAAAGAACTTTGCTCCCTGAACCTTCTCTTCATTCCATGAAGTTGGACTTCAAACGTTTCTTCATATCTTCACTTCTAGGCTTCATAATCACCAATTGTTGATTGTCCTGCTCCAACAACTCCCCCTCAATCATCAATTGTGATTACCTGCATCTTCTTTATTCCTGCCATATCTTTAAACCTGTGCAACTTTGGTCCATCCAAACTTTTTGTCATCATATCTGCAAGTTGATCTTTTGTAGGAGTATGCATAACTTCTATTTCTTTATCAACAACCTTCTCTCTCAAAAAATGATTCTGAATCTCAATATGTTTAGTTCTAGCATGGAATACATGATTTGCTGCCAAATATAAAGAACTCATATTTGTTGGTGCAGGACAATCAATAATTGATGTTTTGATGAAGAGTTGAAGTCAAAGTTTGAAGGAAAGATTCAAGTTGTGAAGCATGGAAGAAGAATATATTCAGAAGAGGAAGATGTGTACACATATGTACAGATAGTTCACTTATATCATTGAGAAGTCATAAGGTAGTAAATTTTTTGTATACATATACTATGAAAATGTTGGGGCAAGTATGAGAGAGCATGAGAATAGAGTAATCAGAAGTTGTATGTGTCATTAGACATCTTAGAAGTGAGTTAAGACTCTCTCATCACTCAGTTGTAATTTTCTCAAAAATGAAGAAAATGTTGCACCCGATATTTATGAGTTTTCTCCTTCTGTGTTAGATCTTTTGTGAAATGCTTTTGTACAAGTCTAAGTCTATAGGTGATCGACTTCTGTACAAATTTGTAGCTTCCAATTGTGATCAGGCAGAGAGAATTAAGTGTAGGAACATTTGCATATGTGAATGAGAAGAAGTGAAGTTACAGGAGGTGCAAAATTCGATACGAATGTTTTGATCAATTCTCCTTCCACAGTTTAAAGTTTTGAGCAAGCAAGTACTTAATGTTTAAGTTGGAAGGTAAATTGTGGCTAAAAGCATTTTTAGAAACGGGTTCTAGATTGAGAGAACCAAAGGTTTAAAGTCATAGGTGTCTAAATCGACTTCTCAGAAGAACACTTTTAGACATAGGTGAGTTGTTGAGATCATTTCTCAAGTTCTACTGGATCTTTTCGAGTGATTCAACTTGGAGAAGGTGCACAATCTTTAGACGACACCTCATACAAAGTTCTATAAAAAACTTTACACAATTGATAAGGCAATGAGTATTTTATGTGCAACAGACTTTCTGTGTATTCTCCTTCTTCACAGTTTGTTCAGAAAATTTGACAATTGAGTATTGATCTTCTAAAATTGGTGAAGATCTGAGTTATTCTTTTTATAGAGGTGCTCTAAATACAAGAGTTCTTTTGGAGATTAACACTCTCCATCAGTGGTATCAGAGCAGGAAGCATCACAATTGAAGGAAGGAGGACCTCGACTGCTGCAGGTGCAAAGAATTCAACATCTGAAGGTTCAAAAGGTGAAAGCTTGAGGATAAAGCTTGAGAAGAAGGTCATACGACATCAGGGAAGACAAAAGGAGTATTATTCGAAGTAAAGGTACATCTATTACTCATAAAGATTGAAGAATTCAATATACAGGTGAAGAAAGGATGGGAGATTCTCTTCAGATAGAGAAATTGGATAGAGAGAACTATCTAGCATGGTCAATGAGGATGGAAGCTCATCTAATGAGCAAAGACTTGATAGCTTACATTACAGGTGAAGAAGAAAAGCCTCAATTCAGTGATCCTAGTGTTCCAACTAGGGAAGAATTATCAGATTTGAAGAATTGGATGAAGAGAGATGCTCAAGCTAGGAGCATTATCTATATGGCAGTCAATGATTACTTGCTACCTCACATTAGAGGTCTTGAAAGTGCAAGTGATATATGGAATGCTTTGGAGGAGCATTTCCGAAATACCACAAAGTCTAGGAAGGCATCCTTGTGGGCAGAATTTACCACATTCAAGAAGAGGGCCTCTCAATCCATCTCAGATTATGTAACCAGAATGAAGGACATTGCAGATGCATTAGGAGCTGTTGATGAAGACATTGAGGAGGATAAATTGGTAAGGCAAATTCTCACAGGTTTGAGAGGTGATGACAAATGGAAGCCATTCATTTTGTCTACTGAATTATCACTTGATCATTTTACTCCTGACTTAAATCAGTTGCTAGGACATATGTTAACCTTTGAGCAGGATGTTAAAGGTGAAGGTGACAAGAGTATAGGTCATGCAATGTACTCAAAGGATAAGAAGAAAAATAGCAAAGGGAAGCAACAAGCAAATGAAGATGAAGGCACAACTAGTCAAGCCAACTTCCTAAGAGGAAGAGGAGGTGGCAAAGGTAGAGGAAGAGGCAGGAATAATAAAGATGGAGTCAAAGCTTGCTGGATTTGTGGTAAGACAAATCACTTAGCTAATGATTGTTGGCATAATAATCAGAGTAATGGTGGATATAATCAGAATTTTAATTCAAGAGGAAGAGGTGGCAAAAATCAAAGAGGTAACTTCAGAGGAAGAGGTAGTAGGGGTTACTTTGGAAGAAATGCAGGTAGAGGATTCCAAAGTCAACAATACAATAATACCTACTACAATTATGCTTCAGATCAGAAGGAGGATTCAACATTGATAATGAATGCAACTTGTGAAAGGCAAAGTGAAGACCAAAGAGTCTTCTACATTGACTCAGGGTGTAGCAATCACCTGAGGGGTAACATAGCATTGATGACTGATTTGGAAAATAAGGTATCTAATCATGTTGTTGAAACATGTGACAATACAAAGCACAATGTGAAGTCAATTGGATCAGTGAAGGCCAAGGATGGAAGTACTCTCTTGAGTAAGGTCTTGTATGTTCCTACAATTCCTAAGAATCTGATAAGTGTAGGACAAATTGTTGAAAAAGGTTATGAAGTTAGATTCACTAATGAAGCAGTGTTTGTGGAAGACCCTAGCAATGGGTATAAACAAATTGTTTCAGGGAAGAAAGAAGGAAGGTTGTTCACATTAAAGATTCAAGGTAATGTTGGTCATGCCTTGTTCACTTATGGAGGACATAAGATCTCTGAGTTAGATCTTTGGCACAAGAGGCTTGGACACTTCAATGAAAGAGGTATCAAAGGTATGATTAACAATGGTTCAGTGCTTGGATTGCCTAATGTTTCAGGTCAACATATGACATACAGATGTGAGGCATGTCAATTAGGTAAGGCTCATAAGCAATCTTATTCCAAGCATGGTTTTATGTATTCAGAGAAGCTTGAGGTGGTACACACAGATGTGTGGGGACCATCAAAGGATTTCAGTATCAATGGTTCAAGATACTATGTGATTTATGTTGATGATGCTACCAGATGGATCACTATCTATGTGATCAAAGATAAGTCAGAGGTATTCAATACATTCAAACATTATCATGTGCATGCAGAAAGAATTACAGGCCATAAATTGAAGAGACTAAGGTCAGATGGAGGGGGAGAGTATTTCTCTAATGAGTTCAGTGATTACTTGTGGAATGCATGTATAAAAAGGGAAATCACTTGTAGGTACTCTCCTCAACAAAATGGTGTAGGAGAGAGAAGAAATATAACTCTTGTTGAGTTTGCAAGGTCAATGATGAAGGAGAAAAATTGCCCAAATTATTTGTGGGCTGAGGCTGTAAATACAGCTACTTATTTGGTCAATAGGCTACCATGTAAAGCTTTGCAGGGTATGACACCATATGAGGCATGGTGGGGTAAGAGACCTACCGGATCATTGCAAAGTATTTGGATGTTTGGCATATGCATATGTGCCATCACAATTAAGACACAAGTTAGAACCTAAAGCTAAAAAGTATGTATTCATTGGTTATGATGATAAGCAGATGGGATATAGGTTGTGGAGTCCATCCACAAAACAATTTCTTGTATCAAAAGATGTTACATTTGATGAGCAAGGTACTTGGTATGTAGGTACAATCAATATTAATACAGGTGATGAAGAAGTTGTGAGTCAAAAGAAAGGTAAATCAAAGGTTCAGATATTTGATGAAGAGGAGAATAACGAAGTGCAGGTTGAAGTTGAAGAAATGCCAAGATTTGATCCTGAGTGTGAAGAACCAGAAACCTCAAGGAGTGGAGAACTCAGAAGGTCATCAAGACACAAGTGGCAACCTACAAGGTATAGCTATGACACTTCTTTTTTGGCTACCAAAGATTATGCTTAGATGATAAAGGCAGATGAAGACCCTTCCACATATGAAGAGTCAAAAGGTAAGGAAAATTGGGAGAAAGATATGCAGGAAGAATATGATGCATTAATGGAGAATTAGACCTGGGATTTGGTTCCTAAACCAAATAGTCAAAAGATTATTGGATGCAAATGGGTCTATAAGACTAAGAGGTTTGCAGATGGAAGTGTGTCTAGGCATAAAGCTAGACTTGTTGTGAAAGGGTTTGCTCAAACATATGGTATTGATTATGATGAGATCTATAGTCCTGTGGCAAAGATGACAACCATCAGGACACTCATAGCCATTGCTACATGTAAAGGTTGGAAATTATGTCAATTAGATGTGAAGAATGCTTTTTTAAATGGTTACATTTCAGATGATGTTTTCATGGATCAACCTCAAGGATTTAGAGATGGAAGGTATCCAGATCATGTATGTAAGCTCAAGAGAGCTTTGTATGGTTTGAAGCAGGCCCCAAGGGCATGGAATTATAGACTTGTGAAGTTCTTGAAAGAACTTGGATTTCAAGTATCTAAGGTAGATAGTAGCTTGCTTGTTAAAGCAAGTGATGATGGGTTCATTTACATGTGCATATATGTTGATGATATAATTCTTACAGGTACATATGAGAAAGGCATTCAAAGCCTAAAGAAGCAAATGGAGAAAGAGTTCAAAATCAGTGACTTGGGAGACTTGTCATATTTCTTGGGCATGGAGATTTCATACACTCAACATGGAGTGTATGTGACTCAAGAAAGGTATTTGAGAAACTTGTTAATCAAGTTTAAAATGAATGATTGCAGGGTAGCACCAACTCCAATGGAGGTGAATCACAAATTGAGCAGATATGATGGAGAAGAATTCAAGGATATGAAGCTATATCAGAGTTTAGTTGGTAGTCTTATCTATGCTACATTAATTAGACCTGACTTATCATATGCAGTTGGAGTTTTGTCTCAATTCATGCATTGTCCTAGGAAAGAACATTGGATTGCAGGTCAAAGAGTGTTGAGGTACATTAAGGGTACACTCAAAGAGGGTTTGTATTATGGTTTTACATCAGATACAAACATCAAAATATATAGTTATGCAGATTGGGCAGGTAATCTTGATGATAGAAGATCAACATATGGATACTTGTGTTATGTGGGAGATAAGTTAATCTCTTGGTGTTCAAAGAAGCAACACACAATTGCTTTATCATCTACAGAAGCTGAGTACAAAGGTATGGTTGAAGCTGCAAAGGAAGTGATATGGCTTAAGACTCTCATGAAGAGTTTTGACACCATACAGAGTACACCTATCATTTATGGAGATAACATGAGTTCCTTGTATTTAGCTGCTAATCCTGTTTTTCATGCAAGGACTAAACACATTGAGATTCAGTATCACTTTCTGAGAGAGAAGGTGATGGATAAAGAGATTGAAGTCATACATACTTCAACAAAAGATTAGATAGCTGGTATGCTTACCAAAAGCTTGGATGGACCAAAGCTACAGAGATTCAAAGACATGGCAGGCATAAAGAAGATAGAGAAAACCTCAATTGATGATTGAGGGGGAGCTGTTGGTGCAGGACAATCAACAATTGATGTTTTGATGAAGAGTTGAAGTCAAAGTTTGAAGGAAAGATTCAAGTTGTGAAGCATGGAAGAAGAATATATTCAAAAGAGGAAGATGTGTTGTGTACTTGAGCCGAGAAGACTCAAGGACTTGTGCCAATGAGACTGTACCTCAATTGCCACACAAGTGCGTATAGTGGGTACTTAACACACATCTAATTGTCAATCCGATGGAACGACATACCAAGTGTATGAAGACGTGTGCACACGTGATGGAAAATGAAGTGGTCTAGCTAGCATGCATGAGAAAAGACTACTACCTCTCACACTCACTGAAATACTGAAAGTGTTTGCCGCAAGCCTCTTACAGCAGTTTTCAGAAATTCAAGGATTTCTCCCAGCTCCGAACTCTGAATATAGGCAATAGGTACTCGTTTCGAAGCTCTCGCCGAGACGCATCTACTGGAAGTGGTTTCACTCGATTCTGACCACTCTGCTTCAAGTTATGGCAAAAATAGTGAATGACGGGAGACACCAACACCCGCGCCACAACTCCTCCTAGCTCGCACACGCACTACATCAGCTCAAAACCAAGGGGAAGGGGTAGACAACAGTCCTCCACATGCATTTCAAGCATAACACACACATACAAGAGCGAAATGAAGATCAAAATCAGCATGAAAGAGGCAAACTCGAAAATCTGTAGAGCTCCTTCTTCACAATGGCAAAAAGTTCTTACAAAGAGTCACAAAGTGACTTATATACTAGTGCCCTAAGTTTGGTCCTTTCACACAAGAGACCGGCACTTTATTCACTAAAAGACTAATTTCTCTACTAATTTACATGGGTAAGCTTCTAATCTTCTGTGGGGATGCATCTAGAGGACTCCTCTAGTGCATTTACAACGGAAAATATATACAAGAGTGGTTATAATACAAAAGTTATGTGTCCAAATCGAAAAAATTTTGGGGCCCTTCATTTTCTCTGCCTAGTGCTCTTCTGTGCTCTGCAACACTCTCCCCCTCTTCGTCTCTGTCGTCCCTTGACAGGCTTTAGCTTTTCGTCGGCTGTTTTCTTCGTTTCTCCGCACGCATCTCTTGGTTAGTTTTGTCTGTAGTTAAACAAACATGCAACTTTGATGGCCTGTTCTTGATTCAAGCTCTACTACACTAGAGCCTGCTGCATTTGTCTTGCCTGTTGATTTGGGTTGCCACGCACGCCACCAGTGACTAGGAATGTGCTGTTCTTAGTCACCCTCTTCAACTTTTTAGCCTCTACCCCTTTCTAACTTTTGGTCCTTTGATTTGTCCTGGTTGCACACATCTGACCCTATTGTATTGCTTTGAGCCTGTTTGCTTTTCCTTGGTGTGTGTGCCCCTGCGGGGCTCTGTGCAGAGATGGGTAATGCGCCCCTGCGGGGCTTCTTGCCGGGACTTGCTCTTGTCATCATTGTGTCTATTGCGCCGTTCTAGACTTTGATTTCCTTCTTCTTCTCTTTTTGCTTGATTCCCCTTCCACACGTTCCTCCTCCTGAACTCTGTCGTCCCCGACAGGCTTTTTGTGGCGACGTGTGTAGGTTTGGATGGCGTGTTGCTCTCTTTGATTTAGCAAATTAGCGTGACAAAGCATGAATTCTTTCCATTGGTGTTATTTGACTCCGTCCTCTGGTGCTTGTCGATGATCCGCAAAGAAGCTTGTTTCATAAGCCACCAGCCTTGCATTCAAATTGGAAGTCATTTTCACAAAGATCTCTGAATCAATTTCAAAGAAGCCTGTAAAGAATGCTTCTTCAAAAGTCTGCATATATGTAGATGGCAAGAACATGAGACGAGAATAATATGCCATAATAGTTAGTCTGCTCGGGATAGTGGATAAATAAAAAACGAGTGCTTCCGATCCTTGAGTAATTCCGATGAAATTCAAAAATGTATATTTGGCATGTTGGAACACTTTTAGCACTGTTAGTAGCATACTGAATATTTTGTTAGTCATTTTGACGGCTAAGTCCGGAACTGAAGCGTATCTGGAAATCCAAAATTCCATTGTCTTGACCATGTATTCTTCGGTTGGTAGATAATTATGTGGCGGACTAGGTAGTAAAGGGTAGTTGAGCCACTGATTATTGATATTGCCTTGGCGCTGTCCTTCCCAAAATTGCGTCCAAGATCGTCTACGGGGTACAGGACAAAAAGATGGATTGACTTGAAGTGCATATGGTGATGCTTCCCACTGTACCCGCAACGTTGGATGCTTCTCCAAAATCTTTCGTCGCCATATTGGATCCGCCTTCTCGAACTCCTCTTGAGTGTAATTGAAAGTGTCATGCCTGAATTGAAGGTTGTGGTCCGGATCTTTATTCGTTGCAGACTTTATATAATATCGAGTTTGTTCTTTAAGTAGTCCGTATGGTACATTAAAGGGCTTCAAAATTTGTTCTAATTGTTTATTTTCTATTTGAGCTTCTTTCATGATCCTGATGATCTGATCTTCAAATTCTGCCGTAAGTTGGGACACCAGTAGTGCCCTTTCTGGTCTGCTTAGTTCTACAATTTCCCGAGTGTTAGGTTCAATGTGAACCTCCTTTGCCTCCTTTACCGGTGAATGATATGAGGGGGAAGATAGAGGACATACCTCAGTCTCCACAGTAGCCTCTGCAGAAGTTGGAACTACTGGTGTCCCCTCTTTTCCTTTTTGTCCTAGCCGTTCCTGAAGTTCCTTAATACATTCATTCTTCTGTTTGAGTTCTTCAGTGGCCTTGGCAATCATATCTTTGTGTTTGAGAAGTTCTTGTACTACAATGTCCATCTGATCGGTATCTTCTTTACATTGTCGCAGATAGTCATTCTCAGCTTTCTTCCATTTGGCTCTCAAGGCAGCCGTGTCATCCATGTATCTTTTTTCCCATTCGGCAATTGTGTCTTGCTCCTTTTTGAGCTGATCTTCATACATAATCACTTTCTCTTCTAATCCCTTGATGTCCCTTTCCGGTTGGGCTTGCACTTCGACTGGCTGATCACTTAAAAGAGCGGCCATAAGCTCTTTGTTCCGTTGTCTTAACGCCTCTGCTTCATCCATGTACCCTTTAATCTGAGATTCCAGAATTTTGCTTCTTGATGCCATTCGTGCCTTTTCAGCCTCATTTGCTTGTAGTTTTTAAATGACTTCTTGGAGTTGTTCTTTTAATCGCTCATTCTCTGTCTCTAGCATGCTGTATTTGTTTTTGATTTCTTTCACTTCAGTTTCTTTTTCTACGACCTATTCTTTTACTGTCTCTAACTCAGTTGAGAGATTCTCACCCCACTTTTGAAGTTCGATTTTGTCCTGCATGGCTTGGTCATAATCTTCATCAGCATCAACCATAAGTTGCTGTGTATCTAGGGCAGTTCTGATCATGTCCTGCACCACGGGCTTGAGCTGAGCTATATCCACATTCAGCCATGTCTTTGGTATGCTTGGGGTTTCTTCGGTTTGTACATCTTTTCCCTTTTCGACGTGGATCGTTTCATTGTGTGGTTGTCGGATCTGTAGTTGTACTTGTGGTTCGTCTTCATCTTTATCCACATCAATAGTTTTAGTGGCACTTCCTTGAATTGTTACATCCATGGGGGATGGTTTTGCCACAACCCTTATTGGAGTAAAGGGTTCTTCGTCTTCTTTTTGTTCTTCCTGAAACTCCTTCTTTGGTGTCTTCAAGTGTATTTTTCGGACAGGTGTGGCCTCCTTGATGTGGATGTTGGAGGTTTCATTAAGTTTCATACAATGCATACCTTCTTGTTCAGCATTCTTGCTTGATATACTTTGTTCCCCATGTGTGGCTTGGTTCTTCGTCATGAGGCCCCCTTGCTCTTCATTATAGTCCACGTCATTGAGTTCTGCCCATTGTCCATTATCTTTTGATTCGCTTGGAATATCGACATTTAGTAATGAGTTTTCTGGTTCTTCTTGTTGCTCTGACACAGAACTAGAATTATCCAAGCCGATCTCCCGATATCTATGGACTTTTGTGAGCTTGCTTCTCGGGTCTGTTGCTTGTTGTGACTGTTGATAGTGATGACCCTGGACCGGTAAGTTGACTTGTCCTTCTGTATATCGATGGGTCTCTTCCAGAGCATCTGTCAAGTCTTTTGCCGTTATTTCTTTCCTTCCTCCAATAGTAGTTTTGGGGAGTACATGGATCCTTTTGGTAGTTGGTGTGTCCTCTTCATGTAGCTTGGCTTCCCGGAGTCTTTTGGTGCCTCTCATTCTAGGTTGAGAGCTTGTTTCTGCCACTTCCACAATATTTGCTCCTTTCTTTTTCTTAGGAACGGTCGCAACTTTGGCATATTGAGCCAGGACGGTTGATGATGGCATCTCTTGTAAATGTTCCCTCATTCCTAAGGCATGGTAGATCAGGATGGTTAGTGCCACACTGCCATTTAGGAACTTTTTATTCTTCCATTGCTTCTTGGCCTCGAACAATCTCTCTTGAACATATGGAGTCAAATTGATTTGATTCCCAATTTGCTTTATGGCATGGGACAATAATTGCACAATGATCTTTTGTGGAGCCGTGTATCTGTGCATATTCGGGAAACAGAAGTGTTGGTGGATCAATCTGACCTCATCTTCTATGTCTATTCGGTTGATGTCGGTGAAGGTTCTGGTCTTTACACCTTTACTTTCTTCTTTCACTATTGTGATCCCATCCTTTTCCCATCCAAAGGCTTCCTTGATTAACTCATGTGTGAATTGAATGATCACCCATTCGCCTGTCTTATCCATTACTCTAGCTTCTGGTACCAAAGGATCATGTAGTGCTGGCTGTAGTGTATTCATGACTTGAGTGCATCGTTGAAAATCAGGCTTATAGATTGGCAGTTCAAAATATTTATGTATGCCTGCTTTCTTCATGGTTTCTTCAACAGAAGGGAGTGTATGTTGCACTCGAAAATCCTGGGACATTATTGGAAACTGATGATCTGTGTCCATGATTTTAATCGTTGCAAGGAACAGGTAGTCCCCCGCAGGCTGGTCTTCGCGGAACCAGTGTCCCTTGGCTTTTGTGATACTCTGGGGAGGAAAATCCATCACTTCCTCTTGTACGGTTTCTTCAGAATCTTCGGAAGCCATCTGCACTTGTACGTAAAAGTGCATTAGCGTCACATAACTGTATACAATGATGTAGTGCATTGTAGTGATTATTGTCGTCGTCACTCCGTCTCCCCATTAATCCATGAGTGAGATCTCTTACCATACATTTTTTCAATTTGGTTTTTGTTGCTGAAAGAAAATAAAAGTCAGTGTAGCCGAAGCATTTATTTATATACATAGTAGGTCCATTCCTATTTAGAATGAAGCTAAGATCTACTCTTGTTTGGAGAATGTGCACCACTAGTTTGATAAGGTACATCTTGTGCCGAATGCTTGGCCTGGTATTGTGGCCCTATCATGCTTACTTGAGGTGCATTAAAAACTTCATGAGTACAATGGGAAGCTTTATCTCTTCGATCCTCCGCTCCTCGTGGTTGCTTTGGTTTCCAGATCCATTTCATGAACACTAAGAGAGGTCGTTTCGTTTCCTTGATCCTTGCAGCTTCTTGTGTTCTGTTTGCTTTCTCCATTGTCCGAGTGAAATTGGCATTGCTTTTCCAGTTTCTCGGATGACTCTTATGTGTTGTTGTCTTTTGCCTTGTCTGATATAGTACCTCTTCCTTTGTCTTTAAAGCCTGTTTAGCTGCTTGCGTGAGCTTTTTGGGAATCCACATCTGATGTCGCGATCTTTGAGCTTCAAGCAAGGGCTTAGGGATCCATACTGGCACTGATTCTTCTGGTATGTACTTCTGTGAAGCTGGTTTGGTGATTCCTGTTTCCTTCTTAAGAGTGGGTGTTGACGTTTCTCGACTCTGCCTTTGATCCCTGCGTACCCACTTATACTTGGGTGGGCCTTGATATGAGTATCTGCTTGTTGGTTTCCAATAGTGCGATCTTTTGATGTTTTGAGCAGGTGTAGGAGAGCAAGTCGCCTTAACGGTTGGCTTTCCCTCAACTGCATTGGATGACTTCGACTCTACTGCTGACGTCGCTAGGATTGAAGTTTCAGCTTCTATGCCTTTGGTTTCTGAATTGTGAGCATTGTTGATACTTTTTAATGTCGTTTTCTGAACTTCCGCTGAACTTTGTATTATATTTGTTTGAATACAAGGTTTCTCTTCAAGTAAGCTGAAAATCTCCTTATGCCCTATCTGGGCCGAAATATAGCCTTGAGCTAGATGGATACACACTTCATGCTCAATGATCCAGTCTTGTCCTAGAACTAAGTCTTCTATTAAGTCCTCATTGTTGCACACTAAGACTCTCTGTTCCATGGAGGAATTTCCTAGGTGGAGGGAGACATTCGTGGTTCCAATACATTCTAGGGTGTGACCTCCAATTCCTATTAATCGAGCTTTTGTGGGATTCAAATCTAAGTGCAGATCTTTTGCTATTCTCTTGCGCATGCAGCTAAGTCCTGCTCCTGAGTCTATCAATGCATCTATCAATTTGTACTCTGTCTTGCCAATCCCTAGGTTTAGGTAAGGTTGCGTTTTACACATACCCGTTGTATCATGATTATCGACTTGGTAATTTGCCATAGGAATAGGCTCTTCTCCTTGGAGATAGCGTTCATTTCTTTGCCTCATCCATTCTTTCCGTTTCCTAATGCGCTCTAGTGCTTCTTGTAGAGCTTCCTCTCTAATTCGCTCTTCCTCCTTTTTCCTATTTTGGGCACCTACCAATCGTGCTAGCATTTGATCAGTCAAGGGCTCCATGAATCATCTCACTCTACATCCACTGATGTAGTTGGGAAGAATGTCTCCGTCTAGAGTGGCGAGATTGACTGCACCACCAGTATAGATTCGATTTATGATCAAAGGTTCGTATCCGCGTTTTTGTAACTTCTTGGCATGTTGTTTCAAGGTGTACACTAGGACTAAGTCTCCTTCTTTAAGTCCCTTGTCTTTTATATGTGCATCATAATATGCCTTTTGTCTCCGTTTAGCAGCATAAATGCCTGCTACTGCTTGCAATCTGGTCTCATGTAATTTCTCTATTTGATCTAGTTGTTGGGATAATTCATGACCGTTCCATTCATATTGCTGGGCCACTTTCAATGTTGGCACTAAGAAGTCAATTGGCAAAATTGCATTTTGCCCATACACTAAATTGAAAGGTGTAGTTCCAATGGCCGTTTTATATGCAACTCGGAATGCCCAAATTGCATGATGCAATTGTTTGTCCCAATCAGACCTTCCATTATTGACGAGTTTAGTCAATACCGTGCATAGTACTTTGTTGGAGCTCTCAGCTTGTCCATTGGCTTGGGGATGATATGGTGCTGATTTTTTTTGAATCACTAAAAACTCGTTCATTAATGAGTCGATTACCTCATTGAGGAAGTGCGTTCCCCGATCGCTAACAATCTCAATGGGCAAGCCAAAGCGGGTGAAGATATGCTCAAAGAGAAATTTTGCGGTAGTTTGAGCATCATTCTTTCTAGTGGCTTTTGCTTCTACCCATTTAGTCAAGTAGTCAGTGGCTACTATGATGTACTCCGCATGTGATCCTTTGGCAGGTGGATTGATAGGTCCTATGAAGTCAATACCCCATTTTGTGAAGGCTCTCGCACATATCATGGGTCTTAATGGCATGTCATCTCTCCGAATTGGGTATTTAGTTCTCTGACAAGTCTCACAACTTCGTACATACGTTTCCGCATCCATATGTAGAGTTGGCCACCACAAGCCCGCAAAGAGAATCATTTTAACAGTTCTTTCAGCCGAAAAATGACCTCCTGCAGCACCTGCATGTGCCATCTCTAATATGGGTAAATATTCTCCTTCATGCACACATAATCTGAGTTGGTTGTCTTTACCTCGCCTAAACAATTGTTTTCCCATGAGAATGTAGTCCTTGCTCATTTCCTCTAAGGATCGCTTTCTTGCTAAACTAGTTCCTAACTCATGTTCTTGAGTTTTTAAGAATTTCACTAATGTTGTACTCCAATTGGGTGCTATGGTCGAAAAAGGTAGAGACATATGATCTTCGGGAACCGTCTCTCGGCATTCTGCACAATTACTTATGTGGTCGTGAACATTCTTGGGCATGTCAGGCCAATACACTCCTAATCTTTTCAGTTCTCGGATTGTTCCATGAGTCCCTTGGTGTGTTCTCCATTTGTTCACATGTGCTTGCTCAATTAGTTGCGTTTGTTCATCCTCATCAACACATCTGAGTAACACTCCGTTGGGTTCCTTGTAGTATACACTACCTGACACAATGTGTAAGTTCCTCGATTGAAGAATTTCTTTCTTGCTATTCCTATTGATTGAGTGTTGAGGGCCATGGGTGAGTATAGGGATCAATTTCTCTGCCCACTTTGGGCAAACTTCTAGATTGAACAAGTAAGCATCTGGTAGATCGTCGGGCACTCCACTTGGTGGCTCTCCGTGTGTTAGCCTAGAAAGGTGGTCTGCTCTCACATGTGTGTTCCCCTTTTTCACTATTACTTCAAAATCGAACTCCATTAATAGTAGAAACCATCGTACCAACCTTCTCGTGTTACAAGGCTTATTGACTAAGTACAACAAAGCTTGATGGCCTATGAAGAATTTGAACTTGTTGGCTAAAAGATAATGTCTGAATTTCTTCACTCCGTATACCATTCCTAAGCCTTCTCGTTCCATAGTGGTATAATTTCTTTCTGCTTGATTCAGTTGTCTACTCGCATAAGCAATTGGATGATTGAGCTTGCCTTCACCAGCCGGTTGGGCTAGGATACATCCAATGGCATAGTTAGAAGCGTCAACATGAATGTGAAAAGGCTTGCTCCAGTTGGGTGATTTCAGAATTGGGGCTATACTAAGTCTCTTTTTCAACTCGGTGAATGCCTTTTCGCACTCTTCTGTCCAAGTAAATTGAGTTAAGAGACCATACAAGGGTTTTGCTATTATGGCATACATGTGAATGAACCTACGGTAGTATCCACAATGTCCCATAAAAGCTTGCACTTCCTTTGCATTCTTGGGTCTTGGTAAGTCTAAGATGACTTTAATCTTGTCCTCATCCGTAGATATTCCATTTCTCGAAACTATGTGTCCTAGAATTTTCCCTTGCCTTACCATGAAGACACATTTCTCTTGGTTTAAGCAGACTCTGTACTGTCTACATTTGTTGAATATCTTCCTCAACTCGGGAATGTGATCGGGTCTTTGATTGGAGTACGTGCAAAGGTCATCTACATATACTTCCATGCTTTTTTTCAGAAATTCCTTGAAAACATGACACATCAATCTCTGGAAGGTAGCTGGAGCATTAGTGAGTCCAAAGGGCATCACTCTGAATGCATACACTCCCCATTCAGTGGCGAATGCTGTCTTATGTTGATCCTCAGTCGCAATAGCTACCTGATTGTATCCGGAGAATCCATCTAGGAAACTATAGACCTCCTTACCTGCTACTCTCTCTAATAAATGGTCCGTGATAGGTAGTGGGTAGCTGTCACGTATAGTGGCTGCATTCACCTTCTTCAAATTTATGCACACTCTCCCATTTTTCTTAGGCACTACTACTAGTGGCGATACCCACTCGGTATGTTCTATCTCATATATGAATCCTGCCGCTAGTAGTTTGTCTATTTCTTCCTTAATCTTTGCTGCGTAGACTTCATTGTATGTATAAGGACGTTGTTTGGAGGGTTTTGCATCTGCTGTCATTGGTATTCGATGGGAACAAATAGTGGGTTCTATCCCTTTGAGATCCTTATAGGTCCATGCGAATACATCTCGGTACTCCCGAATAAGGTATATGAGTTCCTCTTCCTCTTCTTCAGACACATCTTTACCAATATATGTGCATCTTTCTTCTCCTTCCTCAACTGTCACAACAATTTTTTTGGTTTGTTCCTTGTTGTCATACGCTTCTCCGTCTCATGCCTCTCGTCTAGGCATTTGAATAGCCACTTTTCTTTCCTCCACTTCGTATTTTTTAAAGTGTTCAGGAACTTCAAAAAGATCTGGGTCCGGCCCTACCTTACTCCTGTTCTCCTCCTGCCTATGTATTGCCGTAGCAGTTTCAATTGCTAAGATCTTTGTTGGTTCCTGTTCCTTCTGGTTCTGAATAGTATTTAAGCAGCTTTCTTCGGAATCAAATTCTGGTTCCATCTCTATGCTTTGATATTCCTCTTTCCATTCTTTTTCCAGGATTTCCCCTTCTTCTACTTCTTGAAGAACAACCATATAGAAGTTTACATCATAGCCTTCCTCATCTATGCATTCATTCATCGTCAAAACTTCCTCGTTCACGCATACATCTAGAGTTGCCAAGATTTCCATCCATCCATATGGCTCAAAGATCTCATCAGAAAAAATTTGAGGCGTGTAAGTGGGGTCCTCTACTGATCGATGGTTAGGACGTCCTATCGGCCATGGTTGCCTTTTGCTCTCTTCTCTCTTGGCTTGCTCACACATCCACAACTGGGCATCTTCATGCATCCAAGATTGATCACTTGATCCAGCACTGTGAATGGATAAGTCATCTCCTTCTCGGTGTACTGGATTCCATTGTAGTGGAGGGACATCTCGATAAGCAAATGTGTGCAAATTTATTTTGGTGGTGTTTCCTTGATGTTGTAGGTATAACGAATCTCTTCCCCAATCCTGTACTACCCGCATTTGTCTCATGAAGGGTCGTCCTAATATCATCTCGTAGTTGTTTGCTTTCTCGAATTTACAGATGGCTAGGGTGTGTTCGAATTCTATCCACAAGTGGTTAGTTTGATCCTTTCCAATATTCCTAAGGGTTTTTCTACATGACCGTCTGCTAATTGGAGTTTCATGCGTGTGGGTCGTAAGGCAGGTTTTCCCCATTTTTCCCAGATTTCCTTGGTGGCAATTCCTACCCCGGCTCCCGTATCTAGAATAGCCTTGGTCATGTACCCATTGTGTGTGACTGGTAGACAAGTATTACCCTCATCCCCTTCACTAAATTCTCCCACTTTATCAACTAGAACTTGTATTGTGGAGTTATTTTCCTTCTCCTTTTCTTTCGGTCCTCCAATCTCTGGCTGTGATTCTAATTGGTTTGCCATTTGCTTCCATAATTGTGGTTTAAGTCGAAGCAATTCTTCCACCGTCAATTTGCATCGTACTTTTGTTTTCTTTAATTCTGTTAGATTGTGTGAACTCTCTTCTACCTTTTCCTTTCCCTTTCCATGCACTGTGGGTGCTCGTATTATTACTGACTCCCTTTCGTATTCTCCCATGTAATTAGGCAATGTTGAAATGCTTATGGTTTCCTCTCTTCCTCTGTCAAGTCTTGATACTTCTTCGTATACTTCCTCCAAGTTGGGGTGAAGTTGACAATCTTCCACATTTATTTCCTCAAAAGGAGGTGTATTGTCTCCATTCTTCTTCCATTGCTCCTCTCGTATTCTGTTCCATAAGTCTTTTGGCCAATCTGCCTCTAAATCTGGGATTATTGACATCGATTCCTCTTGGGTTGTTATCTGGCCGCTTTGGTCATCTTCTTTCCTAGGTTCCTTGCTATTGGACTTTAAGCATTCTTCATACAGACTATGCGCAATCCTGGTCTCTGGTAGAATTGGGATAGGCTTTTCTAGGGTTGCTTGTGCTACTTCTATGAGTTTCCTGCATATGGTCAGTCTTTCTTTTTCTAATTCCCCTTTAGGGTAGATTTTTTCATGTAGTTCAACGTTTGGGCCCATCTTGATTCTAGCTCGGTAGGCTTTCAACCACATGTCTAAATCGTCTGGCTTTGGGTCTGCTAGAATTGATCCGGGCTTTTCCCTATCTGAGCTAGGTCGGGGTAGCTCAGGGGTCTCCTTAGGATTCCCTTGCTCCTTGTGCTTATTCGGGTTTTTGGTTTGCTTTTTACTGTGTATAGTCTTATTTTTTGCCCATTTGTCCTTGAGTTTCTCTCATCTTTCCTTCCATTTCTGAACTTTCGTGTTCCAGGGATTTTCACATGGGTCCTCAGAATCTTCCACTATCTGAATTGGAGGGCTTATTTTTTTGTTGCTTTTTTGTTTCTCTTCCGGGTACTTTTCTTTTTGTTGTTTTTTTTGGGATCTTGTAATGGCCTTTAGTGGCACAGTGTACTCCTTATCACTTCCGGATCCTTCTATGACCTCAATCACATTGATTGGTGCAGTGTCTTGGGATTTGGCTGGGTTCTTAGGGCAATCTCTAAAAAGATGTTCCTTTCCACAATCACTGCAATACCCTTCCCAAACTCTGGGTGGTGGTGGATTATAAGGTCGAGGGCATTCCCTAATGAAGTGATCCCCTCCGCATCTATAGCATGGTCCTCTCTGCACCGGTGGTCTAACGGGAGGTCTCATGGGTTGTTGTGCTTTAGGAGCCATATACATTAAGGTGGCTGTTTCTGCTCCATACATTTGATCATAGCCCTCATAGCCATAATAAGCCGCGTCATATGTTGGTTCATATTCCATCATGTTGGCTTCATATGGATAGTACTCCCCTGGTGGGGTTTCGTATCCAAGGTATGTTGGTTCTATCTAGGTCATTGTCGCAGCTGGAACTATAGCTCTTTCTAGGTTTTCTTCTGGTTGTGCATACTTTACTGATACAACCTGTTGGGGTTTTGACAGTTGTGGTCTTAGTACTGGTTGTGGTGGCAGGTACGGTGCTTGCTCATATGGTCGTGGTGCTCCTGCTTGCATTGAATACGGGTTGTATCTTGGTATCTCTCTGCCTGGTTCTCTCAGTGGATATCCATATGGTCGGTATTGAGGTGGTTGGATAGGCCGTGCTTGCCTATTGAAGGGACAGTTTTCAGTGGTGTGATTGGTGTATTTTTGCTCGATGTGGCAGTATGAAGAAGTCCCTTGTTGTTGCTGTCTGTAGTATGGATACGTAGGTTGTGCACCGACCCCTCCTCGGACGCACAAGTGTGTGGGGTGCTCTCCTCCACATAAATTACATCTCCGTAGCACAGGCACTCTTTGCACTGGGTTTTGGTAAGCTCTCTGTCCCTTGACTCCTAGTTTCTTTGCTAATAATTCTGCTAATTCTTCCATGTTACTGGAGTTGGACGTGATAGTACTCCTTAAATCTTCTGTTTTAGTGAGGTCGGTTGTACCTTTGAGATCCTCGGCAAGGTTGTCTTCCAAATCAATGCACTCTTGAAGACACTCACTCAGTGTTTGTAATCTCTTCACATACACTAGTGTTCTTAGGGTTCCGTTAGTGAGTCCATCTAAAAATAGTGAAATCATCTTTTGTTGAGTGGGTCTCTCAGCTACTGGGCATCTATCCACATACTGATTGGATCTTCGGGCAGCAGTCTTCACGGTTTCATTAGGGCTTTGTTTAAAGCTATGGATTAAAGATGCAGAATTGTGTTTAATCCCTCTCTTTGTGAATTCTCCAATGAATTCTTGAAAGAATTGTTCCATGTTTTCAAATTGATTGGGATCTAAAGGTTGGAACCAAGTTAGAGCAGTCCCTGTGAGGGTGAGCCCAAAAGACTCATAGTGCACAAAGAAGTCCTCTACTTGCTCCGCTCTTAGAACTTGTTTAAATTCTGCGATGTGATCATAGGGCTCTCCCAACCCATCATAATGGTTTCTTACGCATTTAGCTACTTGGATGGGTCTCAGCCTTCTCATTGGTTCAGGTGGTCTGGGCATCACAGGGAAGACTGGGATAGCTGGTCGTAATGGCAGTACTCCAGGCCGTCTTCCTACTGGTGGTTGTGGTCTTGCTGGTGGTCGGTACTGGTTCCCTATCCCTGCGTGGGCCTGATTGCGTGTGTGCACTCCTGGAGTTGCAAACTGTACATGAGTATGGTTGGGCACACTTCGTTGACTGGTCTGTCCTGATGTGGTCTGCTCCGTTTCATGTTGATTCCCAAAAGGATTTTGTGAAGTAGTTGCCTGATCTCTCTGAGGAAATACAGGCGTACCCATGTGTCTCAGTCGAGCCCTGTCTAAGGCACTCACAGGCCAATATCTCCTTTGATCCTTATCCAAGTAAGTAAGTCTAGTTTCATCATATGGGTCTTTCAACTCATAAAATGTCATGGGGTTTTCTTCTCTCCCTGGAGCGGGTAAGTTGGTTTGAAGCAACAGGTCTGATCCATGGATCATATAGACTTCCAACAGGTAATCATCTTGAGGTATCAAATCTCCTCTCAAGACCCGTGACACTTGAGACCTGCCCCTCGGGGTAGATACAAACTCTTCAGGGTGCGTTCTTTCGGAGTTGTTTGGGTCCACGAACTCTCCCCTTTCGTTGATCCTCTCAGGAAATTCAGTCACAATATAGATATGACCAATTTTGTCTACATATGCTCCTCCTTCGTACTTGACAGCAGGTCGGGGCGCAGTTGTGGCATCCTGGGATGTTACCATCCTAGCCACAGATCTGTTTAAACCATCCAGGTAGATTGGGATCTCCTGGGCATTGGTGGACACATATTGTAAGGAGGTACGGTAATCCCCTTCCACAGTGGACATGAAATTCCTATTTGGCGTTGGACCTTGCATGTCTTCCGAAGCCATGTGTAGTTCCCCTTCCGAATCACTAGAGGTTTCCGAGTAGATGGAGTGGTGACTAGCCTGGGCAGCACTTCCTACCGAAGATATGACACTTCTTCGACTACTTAGCACTCTTCCTGATCTCAAGTTCATTCACCCCCCAAGTCTCTCTCTATGCCTCAGAGATTCTCCTTGGGTAGCTCTCCTAATGACTCAAAGTGTCTGACAAAAAGAAAGGGTCAATCTGGACGATACCACTTCCTGACGATACTGCTCTCAGCGATACTGCTTTGACCGCGATACGATACCAGAGGTCCAAACGATACGATACTGGATACTGCCCGCGATACGATACCAAACACCAAGATGATACGATACCAATCTGGTGTCGCGATACTACCTCGGAGAGCAGGCGATACGATACCTCTGCTATGCGCGATACGATACGAAAAATCTCGGCGATACGATACTAGGAATATCACGATACGATCTCAAAAGATTCGGGTGATACGATACTGGAATATACGTCGATACGATATCAGTGTGGTATCGCGATACCGTTCTCGAGGAGAAGACGATACGATACCACGTGTACGATACGATACCTATGAGACCAGACGATACGATACTTATGACAGTATCGCGATACTGTCCGAGTGAGTGGACGATACGATATCAAAGTGGTGTCGCGATATCAGATTTCACGAGACACGATACGATACTCAAGAGGGATACGATACGATCTCAAAAATCCGACGATACGATACCCGGTTTAGTATCGCGATACTTCACTAGGAAATACGGCGATACGATGCTGACAAAGGTCGACGATACGATACTAGAGACTCAAGGCAATACGATCTCAAGATAGTATCGCGATACAATCCTTGGTAGGAGGCGATACGATATCACCGTGGTAAGCGCGATCGCGATACCAATCTTTGCCGACACGATACCGAAATGGATTCGCGATACCAGGATCGATACCCAGCGATACGATACTTAAAACGGTGCGCGATCGCGATACCAACTCGGGGCCACGATACCAGTGCGGTATCGCGATACCAAGTAGGTATCAAGCGATACGATACTTCGGCGAGTATCGCGATACAAGGGAGTTTTGGTATCACGATACCAAACCTCAACCGATCGCGATACTCAAGCCAAAGTGTAAGAAAATTCCAAATTTTTTGTACCCCCTTGCTTTCCTTACTCCCCTCTTTCCTCCTAGGCCTCTGTATCACACAAAAATTCTGTAATGAATTCAGTTTAACCCCCCCGCGATACTGCACACCTGTTTAATCACGTGTTTGTGCATGTTTAGTGAGTTTTATGTAAATATTCTTGGTAAAATCTCACCTCTATCTACTCTTGCTTGCTCCTTGAACTCTCATACAAGCTCTAAGGGCCCGCTCTGCACGATACTGCAAGCACATACCGATCGCTGTCGTCCACGATACCAGAACTCCAGCAAGTATCAAATGAGTCAATTTTTTTGGTTTTTATACTTTTTTTTGGACAGAACTTGAATTTTGCTAATTTTTTGGTGATTTTTTGGGAATTTTTTTTGATGATTTTTGCCTACTTGTACTTCTCCTATCCTCACTAATCCTCTTCCTCTAACCTAACCCTAACTCCTCCTTCTCTTCCCTCCTCCTAAGCCTAAACCTAAAACTTATCACACACACCTCGGAGATGTGAAGTAACAAGTGTTGAAGTGACTGACTACTTGCCACCGGACAATTTTTCCTCTACAAGTACGATTCTATCACACTCGATCTATAACCATCACGAAGGCACCTTGGTTGAGTGTTCCCCGGCAACGGCGCCAAAAACGTGTGTACTTGAGCCGAGAAGACTCAAGGACTTGTGCCAATGAGACTGTACCTCAATTGCCACACAAGTGCGTATAGTGGGTACTTAAGATGGAACGACGTACCAAGTGTATGAAGACGTGTGCACACGTGATGGAAAATGAAGTGGTCTAGCTATCATGCATGAGAAAAGACTACTACCTCTCACACTCACTGAAATATTGAAAGTGTTTGCCGCAAGCCTCTTACAGCAGTTTTCAGAAATTCAAGGATTTCTCCCAGCTCCAAACTCCGAATATAGGCAATAGGGTACTCTTTTCGAAGCTCTCGCCGAGACGCATCTACTGGAAGTGGTTTCACTCGATTCTGACCACTCTGCTTCAAGTTATGGAAAAAATAGTGAATGACGGGAGACACCAACACCCGCGCCACAACTCCTCCTAGCTCGCACACGCACTACAGCAGCTCAAAACCAAGGGGAAGGGGTAGACAACAGTCCTACACATGCATTTCAAGCATAACACACACATACAAGAGCGAAATGAAGATCAAAATCAGCATGAAAGAGGCAAACTCGAAAATCTGTAGAGCTCCTTCTTCACAATGGCAAAAAGTTCTTACAAAGAGTCACAAAGTGACTTATATACTAGTGCCCTAAGTTTGGTCCTTTCACACAAGAGACCGGCACTTTATTCACTAAAAGACTAATTTCTCTACTAATTTACATGGGTAAGCTTCTAATCTTCTGTGGGGATGCATCTAGAGGACTCCTCTAGTGCATTTACAATGGAAAATATATACAAGAGTGGTTATAATACAAAAGTTATGTGTCCAAATCGGAAAAATTTTGGGGCCCTTCATTTTCTCTGCCTAGTGCTCTTCTGTGCTCTGCAACATGTGTACACATATGTACAGATAGTTCACTTATATCTTTGAGAAGTCATAAGGTTGTAAATTTTTTGTATATATATACTATGAAAATGTCGGGGCAAGTATGAGAGAGCATGAGAATAGAGTAATCAGAAGTTGTATGTGTCATTAGACATCTTAGAAGTGAGTTAAGACTCTCTCATCACTCAGTTGTAATTTTCTCAGAAATGAAGAAAATGTTGCGCCCGATATTTCTGAGTTTTCTCCTTCTGTGTTAGATCTTTTGTGAAATGCTTTTGTACAAGTCTAACTCTATAGGTGATCGACTTTTGTACAAATTTTTAGCTTCCAATTGTGATCAAGCTGAGAGAATTAAGTGTAGGAACATTTGCATATGTGAATGAGAAGAAGTGAAGTTATAGGAGGCGCAAAATTTGATACGAATGCTTTGATCAATTCTCCTTCCACAGTTTAAAGTTTTGAGCAAGCAAGTACTTAATCTTTAAGTTGGAAGGTAAGCTACTTGTGACTAAAAGCATTTGTAGAAACGGATTCTAGATTGAGAGAACCAAAGGTTTAAAGTCATAGGTGTCTAAATCGACTTCTCAGAAGAACAATTTTAGACATAGGTGAGTTGTTGAGATCATTTCTCAAGTTCTACTGAATCTTTTGGAGTGATTCAACTTGGAGAAGGTGCGCAATCTTTAGGCAACACCTCATACAAAGTTTTATAAAAAACTTTACACAATTGATAAGGCAATGAGTGTTTTATGTGCAACAGACTTTCTGTGTATTCTCCTTCTTCACAGTTTGTTCGGAAAATTTGACAATTGAGTATTGATCTTCTAAAATTGGTGAAGATCTGAGTTATTCTTGTTATAGAGGTGCTCTAAATACAAGAGTAACTTGTTCTGTTGGAGATTAACACTCTCCATCAATATTGTCTCCACAAATGATAGGAGTACTCTGTATGATATCAAAACTCTTCATAAGAGTCTTTAACAATATTACTTCTTTTGCAGCTTCTACCATGCCTTTGTATTCTGCTTCTGTAGATGATAAAGCAAGTGTATGTTGCTTCTTAGAGCACCAAGAAATTAGCTTGTCTCCCACATAACACAAATATCCATGTGTTGATCTTCTATCATCAGAATTACCTGCCCAATCGGCATCACTGTATATCTTGACTCTTGTATCTGAAGTAAATCCATAATACAGACCTTCTTTAAGTGTGCCCTTGATGTACCTAAGTACTCTTTGTCCTGCAATCCAATGTTCCTTTCTAGGACAATGCATGAATTGAGATAGAACTCTAAGTGCATATGATAAGTCAGGTCTTGTTAATGTAGCATAAATCAGGCTACCCACCAAACTCTGATAGAGCTTCATATCTTTGAATTCTTCTCCTCCATATCTACTCAATCTATGATTCACTTCCATTGGAGTTGGTGCTATCATGCAATCTTCCATTTTAAATTTGGTTAGCAAATTTTTCAGATACCTTTCTTGAGTTACATATACTCCATGTTGAGTATATGAAATCTCCATTCCCAAAAAGAATGACAAATTTCCCAAATCACTAATTTTGAATTCTTTCTCCATCTGCTTTTCAATCATGTGTATACCTTTGTCATCTGTTCCTGTAAGTATTATGTCATCAACATAAATACAAACATAAATAAATCCATCCTCACTTGCTTTGACTAGCAAGCTACTATCTGCCTTTGATGCTTGAAATCCAAGTTCCTTTAAGAACTTTACAAGCGTATAATTCCATGCCCTTGGGGCCTGCTTCAACCCATACAAAGCTCTTTTGAGCTTACACACATAATTTGGATACACTTGATCTTTGAAACCATCTGGTTGTTCCATGTAGACTTCATCTGAAATATAACCATTCAAAAATGCATTCTTTACATCTAATTGAGATAATTTCCAACCTTTGCAAGCAGCAATTGCTATGAGAGTCCTTATGGTTGTCATTTTTGCAACAGGACTATAAGTTTCATCATAGTCCACACCATATGTCTTTGCATATCCCTTTACAACAAGCCTGGATTTGTACCTAGATACACTTCCATCTGCAAAACTTTTTGTTTTGTAGACCCATTTACATCCAATGATCTTTTGACTATTTGGTTTAGGAACCAAATCCCAAGTCTCATTTTCCATCAATGCATCATATTCCTCTTTCATAGCTTTTTCCCAATTCTTCTTCCCTTTGGCTTCATCATATGTGGATGGATCTTCATCTGCTTTTAACATGTAAGCATAATCTTTAGTAGTCAAGAATGAAGTATCATAGCTATACCTAGTAGGTTGCCATTTGTGCCTAGATGACCTTCTGAGTTCTCCACTTCTTGAAGTTTCTGGTTCATCACATTCTGGATCACATATTTCTATTGGCAGTGCTTGGGTTGACATATTATGTGGGGCATGGTTGGGGTGTTGAAGCTCTCATGTGCTTCAAGAATCAGAAGGCTATACCTCCCTTGTATATTGAAGATTCTGGTGCTCTACGTGATGTGCATATACTCAACAAGACCTTTGAGAACAAGCTAGATGTGTTTTGAATGCGTGCAACTCGAAGGGATCGCTCCAAATATCATGACCTTTATGAGGTTTAAAAGCTTTGAGCTATTATTTGGGGGAATGAGTATCTTTACTCTGCATGCACAGGGCTCTATCTATCGACGGATGGGGGAATTCTTCTGTGTGTTGAAGAAAAAGAGGGAAATCTTGGCCTGCTCTGAGGTGAAAAATCGGCTGCTGCAGAAGGGGTTATGGGCTATGAATGCCCATACAAAGAAAAGAAATGGGGGGAGGTTTATTGGGAAGGAGCTGACGGCCAAGGGGGGGCCTTTTTATCTTGGGCAACAGGAAAGAAGCACTCCCTTTTTTCGTTTTTTTTGTGGTGCTTGTGCAGGATCAAGGGGGGGGGTGTTAGCTTGGTACAGGAAGTTGCTAGAAGTCCGGCACTCTGGGAAGCAAGACGAGTGGGGAGATGAAGAAGGCAGATGGGAATCTCTATGATTTGGCCCGAATCATTTGCTGTCGCTCCTCTTGACGATTCTCCTCTATCACTGTTCATCACACCTCGGCGTTTGCTTCAAATCAATGTCTGTTTGATAATAATGTTGTTAACGACCAGCTTAACCATCCCTCGCTGTACAGATTTGGAAGATGTTACGAGCGACATCAGATTAACCACATGCTATTATGCATGAGGCTCGACATGAAGCTGAAATAACTCAGGGAGTTAGAGGGTTCTTTGTTTATGGTGGAGAAAAGAGTTAGCTGGAAATTTCTGCGCTAAAACATTGTGCAAGGCGAGGAAGGAGGAAGCTGGATGGGAGCAGCACTAGAAGGGAGGGATTGTTTTGATCCGTTTTGGAAGGTCTTCATTGCATCGAGGAGAGCTCGGACATTAAGAGAGGAGGAGGAGAAGTTCGAAGGGGGGAGAAGAGAGAGCTTGGAGGGAGCCTGTCTGGGGAGAGAAAGGTAAAAAGTCAGGGGAGGTGCTTCGGTAATTGAAGGATCCATGCAAGAAGCAGGTCTGGGAGGCCATAATCCTTGTTAAGCTATCCAAGATTTCTGGCCGCAAAGTATGCCTTGTTCCTGCTCCTGGAAGTTCGGGTATTGTTGTTGCCTGAGTTTCCAAAGAAGGTACTTCAGTTTGCTAGAATTGAGGATGTTTTTACTTTCCCCGTGGCTCCACGAAGGCACTTGGAAACTTTGTCAAGGCTACTTTTGACTCCTTATTGAAGACATGTGTGGAAGGATAGATGGGGTTTGGAAGGACAGTGGCAAGGAAGCTGAAGTCGGGAGAGTTTTGGGCCGCTCTAATAGAAGGATAGAGACTAGTTAGGATTTCCTCTCAAACTTTAGATGGAATCAGGTTTACCTCTCAGGGTATGCAAGTACATTTCCAACATGCTGGACTGTAGATGCACATGTGCTTTCTTTTCTTGCCATGTAAACCGTGTGTTCCAACATGAAGTTAGGGCAGAAATTATCCGTGAACATGACTGAAGCTCAGATGATTATGTGAGCAGCTGTGTCGATTGTTTGGAATCCTAGGGGATGATCATTGTCTGTTTCCTGCACTCTTAAGGATCAGTAGGATAGTCCAGAACAGTGATCGGAGCAGAAAAGGGGTCACGCATGCAAGGGAAGCATGTGACAGAAGCAGAGGAGTATATCTAAAGGTGAGGACGAGGGATGCACATGGAAGTGAGAGACTGTTAGAAGATGTATTTTTTGAAGCATTTTTGATGAAAAATAATTGTAAAATGCCAAAAACTTGTAAAAATATTTATGCAACTGATGTAAAAATAAGGAAGAGTCTTCCTTATGTAGAATAGAATTTTATGTAATTTTTCTAGAATTTTTGGAAACTCCTAAATAGCATATTTTTAGAATAATAGGGAAAAGGACCAAAATTCAAGTGTGAAAAGGGACACTTGAAAATGTATATAAGACAATTTCCTCTATTATGAGGGGGTTGGTTGATTATTTGTTTACATGCTATCCAAGAGAATAGAGAGAGTTTCCTGCTGAAAATCGTGTTTTCTCCTCTTTGTGTGGTTTCATTGATTTGTTGAGTCTATTCTTTGTGTATCCATGGAGATTTGTGAGCTTCTATTGTGTAATTCTGTTGAAAGTGTATGAAGAGAGCTGAATATTGATGTGTTGAGTGAGAAATTGATGAAGAATGGTGCTAGAGATGAAAATCGTCAATTTTCACAGAATCGCGATTGTCTCGTCTGTATGGTACATGTAACATTTTTGAGTTTTGACTTCATAATTGTGTTCTGCTGAGAAAATAGCATGTATTAGACACCAAGATTGTGGAAAATGGTGGAGATTTGCTCAAGATAATCCAAACCCTAGAAATTCCTCTTCATTTTCACCATTCTCAGAAATCCAGCCATTATTCTCTTATTTCTTGGATTCTATCATCTAGAAGGGGCTGTGGTCTCTTGAATACTTTCAGGATTAACAAAATAAAGATGTATTGTTAATTCTTTATGCTAAATGATTGGAGAGGACAACTCCAAAGGTCAATAACAAACATTTTTTGGCGCCGTTGCCGGGGAGTATATCAAAAGCTTCATTGAAGTTGGACCTTGCTGGATCTTCTATTGTTGATGGTAATGAACACATGGAAAAGGTAATACTCTTTAATCAAGAAATGTGAACATGAAAAGGTAGATGTCTTTGTTTGTCTTTTGGGAAAAGAAAGCAATAGATAATCTTTTGAGAATTGGAAGTGCTGAAATTTTTGTAAATTGATAGTTGCTCATCTCATTTTTTTGAAGTAAAGTGCAAGTGTGTAAAAAATTTGAATCAAGAAAGCTGAAGATAAGGTAACATGTGTCTATTCTTGTATTTTTAGAGTGCTTTTTGACTAAGTACTAGGCAAAATTGTTGATCTTGGGAAGATAACATGGTTGCATTAAGGAAAAGTCAAGTAAAGTAGCTAGATGCAAGTAGATAAGATCCATTTGTTTACCAAGTCAAAGCATTAATCTTGAAAAAAATTGATTTGCATCTTGAAGAAAAAAATGTTTGAGTTTATCTTTGCAAAAATTGATACTTGCATTTCCTAGCACATTTTTATTTGGGAAGTTTTCTCATGAACTGTTTTGATAGCCAAAAGCATAAGATAGTATAACCAATCAAGGAACACAGGATCAATAGATCACCAAACAAGAAACCCTAAGTGAAGTGTTTACCTTAACTTAGGGCAAAATACTAAAAAAATTCATAAAATTCATTAAAACAATCAAACAATTTTTTTTTTCTTCTTAGGAAGTTGGATTGAAGCTTTGTTGACAAGAGTAATAGGGGACCAAGTGAAAGGAAAGCAAAAATTGGTTTAAAAAAAAAAAACTAGAAAATTTGAAAAACACAATTCTTTGCACAGGATCGCGATTTTCTGAATAATGTTGCGATTTTGATGCAAAAGTATAGGTGTCTGTTGAATTGGAATTGGTAAAGGGTACTGAAGGGAAACAAGAGAAAAGAATACTCAAATTTGCACAAAATAGGAAGTACAGAAAAAACACGATTCTCTGCACAAAATCGTGATTTTCTGTAAGAGAAAATTTTCTGAAATTTTCAGCATATTTGGGTTTTGGAAGAAGGGTAATTGAAAGAGATTTCATTAATATTGAGAAAGGAAGGGAAGTTAAATTCCAAAGAATCAGGAAAGATTGAGTATCAAGTGAGAGAAGTGGAAAAGTTCAAAATCACGATTTTCACCAATAGCTAATGAGAAGTGATTAATCATGAAAAAATTAAGAATTGAGGATTCAAACCATCAAGTTGTTGAAGAATGAAATTGGTCAAGTAAAAAAGTGGAAATCAGTGAAAAATTGCATAGAATCGCGATTTTCTGGACATTATGAAATTCTAGAATTGCAAGAGAAATTCATTTGAGTGTGTGTGAGAGAGAGAGAGATCAAGCAAAAAATCGCGACTTTCTGCAGCAAAGTGTTTTGGAGAGATTGTGAACCAAGCAAGCAAGGTAAGGGGTCTCAATATTATTTTGTTGCATTGATTACAATTTTTATGATCATAAAGCACAAAAATATAGGAAATAATAGAAAAACACGGAATCACGATTTTTTGAATTTTGAAGTTTCTGTAAAAAAATAAAAAGATTTTTGAGAACTTTTTCATTGCATGTTAAAAATTAGATAGGGCGATTCTATAGAAGAAATAAAAACTTAAAAATCAATACCTGAAAATTTTCAACAAAATTGATCAGAATCGCGATTCTGTAGTCAAACACAAAATCAGAAAGTCGTGAAAAATACGATTTTGATTAGAAAATCGTGAAAAACACGATTTTGAACACAAAATCGTGAAAAACACGATTTTGATCAGAAAATTATGAAAAACACGATTTTGACCAGAAAATCGTGAAAAACACGATTTTGATTAGAAAATCGTGAAAAACACGATTTTGAACACAAAATCGTGAAAAACACGATTTTGATTAGAAAATCGTGAAAAACACAATTTTGACCAGAAAATCGTGGAATACACGATTTTGATTAGAAAATCATGAAAAACACGATTTTGACCAGAAAATCGTGAAAAACACGATTTTGATTAGAAAATCGTGAAAAACACGATTTTGACCTGAAAATCGTGAAAAACATGATTTTGATTAGAAAATTGTGAAAAACACGATTTGGACCAGAAAATCGTGGAATACACAATTTTTAGCCACAAAATCGTGACAAATACGATTTTATCCACAGAATCATGAAAAACACGATTTTAGCCACAAAATCGTGGAAAACACGATTTTGACCACAAAATCATGAAAATTAATTGAATGATCCTTAGGTCTGGGAACAAATTAAACACACCTACTAAGAAAGACTTAGGAAGGAAGGAAATAGAGCCAGTGGAAGGGGAAGTGCAAAAAAGAAATCTAGGGCAAGAAAACAACATGGAAAATTTAAATGAAACAAATGAGCCCATTGAAACTAGGGATTATAGAAATATCATCAAATACATGTATACAAATAGGTTTGGAACCTATGTATATCAGGATGGAATGCATAAGTTTCTCATTAGATTGAGAAACTTAGAAGTTCCCCTGAACATAACACCAGTAGCTCAATTCAAAGATGGTAGGTATGAGGATAGGCAAGGATGTGTATACATCTTCTCCCAAGACCCAGAAAATTCAAATGACTTAGGGCAATGTGCTGACAAAGGACTTTGGGTACATAACCTAGGACAATCAGACTTACCAAGACCACATGAAAACTACACTAGTACTGAGCAACAACAAGGAAGGAGAACACATGCTTCCCCAAATCCTTTTGAAAAGGAACCAGAAGGATTTAATGAATTTTCACTAAGGAGAAGACATCATTGGCAACATCAGGGTAGAATGCTTAGACCATATCAAGTAGCCAAATGCATGAAAAATCAATATGAAGGATATTCTGATCCTCATGCTCATGCTGCAGAGTTTAGACAATTAATTAGAGCTGAGGAGGTAGAAGATTACAAAGTCCAATTTGAAGCATTTGGTCTAACCCTAACATGACCTGCATTATCTTGGTTCATCCCTTTGAGAAAGGAAATGTACCTAGATATTGAATCCTTCCTAGAAGCTTTCATTAGGGAATTCTCAAAGACTGGAATAAAACATAGCACAGCCACTCTGATACATAGCTTTAAACAACAAAAAGATGAAAATGGTAGAGAGGCAGCCAAGAGATTTAAGCAATACATTGACAAATGTCCCAGAGAAGAAGTACCTTCCATGGCAAGACAAGTATCCCTATTCATAGAAGGATTAATAAGTGCTCAATTAAGAACCCTAGTGTACTACAGAAGATGCCCTGACCTAGGAGCTTGTGTAAAAGAAGCAATAGATTTGGAAGATAACAGAGGCCAAGACCTGTTAGCATTTGATCAACCTAGATCAAATGAAGATAAAATCCCACCAGCAGAAGAATTGGCTCAAGCCATTGCTAAAGCCCTAGAAGTAAGCACCAAAACTAATTTGATAAACTCTAGGATGAACATAAATAAAAAATGCTACAATTGTGGGGAAAGTCATTTGGTACAACAATGCCCATATCAAAAGCCACCACATTTGCAAGATAGGAAAACACTCAAATATTGTACACTAGAGAGGAAATGGACAAATCATACCAGGGAGGAATGCTTCTATAATAAACAACCCATAAAGGAGAGAGATTATGGGAGCCAAAGAGAATCAGGGTATATTGAGCAACCAAGACCTGTGCTTGGGCAACAAACTCCTATACCAACAAATGTGGTACCAATTAAATACACACCATTAGAAGAGGGAAACTCAAGAACAAAGTCACCATACAAGAAAGATTATCAATGGAATGAAGGATATCAAGAAGAATGGGAAGGTTATGAATTAAGAGAACCAGAATTACAAGCCCTAGACTTGGGAAATGGGAGAATTGAGATGGATACTGCCACTTTCATGTATATAACCAATAATTATATGTCCAATCAAAAACCTCAATTCAAAGGGGGACCAAAGATAACTTGTTATAGGTGTGGGGGAGAACATTTCATTAGAGACTGTCCACAACCTCCTACATTAAGAATAGAGGGAGCTTATTGCAAGGATTGTGGCAGGGAACATTTGATAAAGGATTGTCCAAAAAATCCTCAAAAACAACAAAACACACCTAATAACATACCACTAAAAGCAGTCAACATCATGGAACAAGAAGAATTGAGTGACATTGACCAAGTGAATGTAAATGCTATAACAAGGTCACAAACTAAACAACAAAGAACAACTAAGGAACAAAATGAAGGTTCAATCTCAAAGGTGAAGAAAAATAGACAAAAAGGGAAATGGGAAAGGAAACAAAGAATGGGTAAACATTTGGAAGAAGAAAATAGGGAACAATCAAACAGTACTCCTCCTCAGAAGACACAAACCCAGTCGGAGATAGGAAATTCACAAAGTCTAGACACTCTAATAAAAGCATACAAGGGAAGAATTCAAGAGGGACCAAGCCCTACTGATCATACAATGGCTTATCCTATGCCAGACTTAGAACATGAAAGGATGCAGAAGTGTAAACAAATCATACGAGAAGTACAACTCAAAATGGGGGAAGTAGACAATTCTCAAAAAACAGTTGAGGAATTTGAGACAACGAAAACAAGAGGAAATAGTAACAAGGAAGAAAACCCACAAGTAACATTCCAGGTGAATATAGATAAACAATGCACAATTCTATATCACACCACATTGGAAGATTTAATGAAACAAAATCCTCACTTACAAAACAAAATGAAAAAATGGGAAACAACACCAGAAAATCTTCACCCACAACTACAGGAAATGGAGGAATTATGGTATATTCCCATTGATAAGATAGGAGGATATTGTGAAGGAGAAGAGGGAAACTCAACCCTAAAAATACAATTTGGTAAAAACCAGGCCAAAGCTATTCTGGATAGTGGATCAGGAGTGGCCATCATGACTAAACAAACTTGGGAAAAATGGGGAAAAAATGAATTATTACCCACCAAAATGAGATTGCAACTTGCAGATGGACACATAGAAAAACCCCTAGGAATATGGGAAAAAGTGATTGTGGACATATGTGGAATAGAGATAGAACATACCTTTACTATAGTTGAATTCCCACAATCCACTTCATATGAAATTATCCTAGGAAGAACATTTATGAGACAAATGCAAACTGTGCAAGATTGGGGTAATGATTGCTTATACCTTCAGAGCAAAGGAAGAATAACCAAAGTAAATCTAAGAAATGGGCACTACTGTGACATATCTCCTCAAGAATGGTATAAAATACATCAAAATCAAGATTTAAGTGAAGAATCAGAAATGGAAGACCAGGATGAAACTGAATCATCAATATGGAAGTGCAATATGATAAGAAATCTTACCAATAGAAAAAGGAGATTGAGAAGAGAAGATTGTGTGGAAGAAAGGAAGTTACAAGATGAGAACTATGTACCACAACAATTCAAAGATGAGGAATTTGAGCCCTATGGGTGGAATCAAATTTTGGCTACCATGGATCTAGCCAGTGATGAGTATGTAGGAGTGGAATTTCAGAATGAAGAAGGATATGATGTCTTTCACATTGGAATACAAATGATAAAGGTATCCAGAACAGAAGAGGACAAAGAAGAAGAAATGATATTGAAAAAAGGGAAAATACAATATTTGGAAGAAGTAAAAGCTGAAGATGCAATAAAAGATAAAATCTCAGGCAAATATAAGAAACACAAACATAAGGAAATAGAAAAAAATCAGGGGCATGAGAAAAAGGAGAAGGAAACAAATAAAGATCAATAGTTTGATGTACCAGCAAATTTCAAGACTTATGAAGTAGAAGACAGACTACTTCTAAAAATGAAACCAAAGAGAGAAAAGAAGAAAGGAGAGGCTTATGACAATGAAGAACAAACCAAGAAGGTTGTGATCACTCAGGAAGATGGAGAAGAAAGACATATTGTAATAGCTGATGATATGACAAACCAAGAAGAGGAGGCACTAAGAAGTTTGGCCAAGAACTATAGGGATGTGTTTGCTTATAGCTACAAGGATTTGAAAGGAATTGATCCTAAAATCTGTGAGCATAAGATTCCTATTACACCTGAGGCAAAACCTAGCAAACAGAGACATTATACATTCAATGATAAATACTCTGCTAAAATAAAGGAAGAAATTGACAAGCTATTAGCTGCCAATTTCATCTATGAGATTGAGTATACAGAATGGATATCTCCTATAGTTGTGGTACCAAAAAAGAATGGGAAACTTAGGGTATGCATTAACTTGAGAAAGGTAAATGCAGCAACTATAAGAGATAATTATCCACTGCCTATAACAGATCATCTTCTAGAAAGAGTTGCAGGGAAGGAGGTTTATAGTTTTTTAGATGGTTTTTCAGGATACAATCAGGTACCTATAGCATTGGAAGACCAACATAAAACTACCTTTTCCACAGAATGGGGAATTTATGCTTTTAGGGTTATGCCCTTTGGGTTAACCAATGCTCCAGCAACTTTTCAGAGGTTGATGTGTCATATCTTCAAAGAGTTCCTGAGGAATGTAATGGAAATTTATGTAGATGATCTTTGTACTTTTTCACTAAAAAGACAAGATCACTTGCAGGATTTAGAAAATATATTCAGGAAATGCAGAACCTACAGAGTATGTTTAAATCCAGAAAAGTGTGTATTCTTTGTAAGAAAAGGAAGAATGTTAGGTCACATAGTCTCTAAAAATGGAATTTCAACTGATGAGAAGAAAATAAAGGCCATAATAGAACTTCCAAGACCAACAAATGTAAAGGAACTTCAAACTTTCATGGGACATTGTGGGTACTATAGGAAATTTGTACACAAATTTGCTGACATAGCCAAACCCTTATATGCCCTAATTGCAAAGTTTGAGTGGACCAAGGAGTGTGACCAAGCCTTTGAAACTTTAAAAACTTGTTTGGTAACAACCCTAATTCTGAAAACACCTCAATGGGATAAAATTTTTCATGTCCATGTGGATGCTTCAAATTATGCTTTAGGATGTGTGTTAGCACAACCAATAGAAGGAAGCAAGTTAGATTTTCCAGTGGCTTATGCTAGTAGGCAATTGAATCTAGCAGAAAAAAATTACACAACCACTGAGAGAGAAGGATTGGGCATGATATTTGCTGTAAAGAAATATAGACATTACCTTTTGGCCAACAAGTTTAAGTTCTTTGTAGACCATCAAGCTTTACTATATTTGGTAAATAAACCTTGTCACACTGGTAGAATAGTCAGATGGTTTCTTTTACTAATGGAATTTGAGTTTGAAGTGGTGGTCAGACAAGGGAAAACACACTTGAGAGCAGATCATTTATCTAGAATTCAATCTAAAGAACCCAGTTCACCTTTAGATGACGACCTGCCAGACACTTATTTGTCATGGGACCTTGCAGAACAGTTGGGAACAATGCACACTTAGTATTACAAAGCAGGAACTTTATGTTACTAGCTGGGCATTTGTATCATCTCAACCACATAGGCATATTGGAATATTGTACTCCTGAAGAAGAGCAATAGGAATATCTGAAGAGAGCTCATTGTTGGAACCCTTGCACTCATGCTTCTAGGGTAGTCACCCTAAGTAATCTCAATAGAATGGGGGTACATTGGCCTAATAAGATTCAAGATGTAACAAAATACATTGCTAATTGCAGGAAGTGCCAATTATTGCAAGATTCAGAATTCATAACTCTATATTGGTTCTAGAAAAATCCAGATTGGAGTGAAAATATCATTGAGGAATTGAAAAGGAAGAAGAAAGGAAAAAAAGTGATAGCTGGTGCAGATTCCAAAAATCTACAAGTATTCTCTGAAGAATATCAATTGATAGGAGAACAGTTGTATATGAGAGGAATGGATGGATACTTAAGAATTTGTGTTCCTGAGAATAAATATCTGGAAATGTTGGAAATGGCACATTCTGGAGTAGCAGGAGGACACTTCTCAAGTGACAGAACTGCTAAACTCATTTTATATTCTGGCTTTTGGTGGCCAACCCTATTTCCTGATGCAAGAACCTATGTAAAAAGATGTGATGTCTGTCAGAGGGTGAGTCAACCAAATAAAAGAGATAATATGCCATTAGTTCCATTAATTTCAGCAAGAGCCTTTAGTAAATGGGGGTTGGATTTCATTGGACCTATACATCCTCTAGCAAAACAATCCCATGCTGAATACATCATAGTAGCTACAGACTACCTGACAAAGTGGGCTGAGGCCAAAGCCACAAGAAGGAATGATGCTCATACTACTGCCAGATTCCTGTATGAAAATATTATCACCAGATTTGGACTTCCAATTGAATTGGTAAGTGATAGGGGGACCCATTTTGTAAACCAAATCATAGAAAACATCATTGAATATTTCCTGATCAGTCATAGAAAGTCAGCCCCATATCACCCACAAGCCAATGGGTTAGCAGAAAGTACTAATAAAGTACTTTGTACTGTACTGTCAAAATTAGTAAACACAAACAGGAATGATTGGGATTTACAACTTAATCATGTCCTATGGGCTTATAGAGTGGCTTATAAAACTGCAATAGGAAACACACCATTCAATCTAGTATATGGACAAAATGCAGTTCTACCTATGGAATTCCTTATTCCAACATTAAAAGTAGGTAGTCACTACAATCAGACTGGACATGAACTATCAGAGAGAGTAATAGAATTGGAAAAATTGGGAGCTTCTAGACTCCAAGCCATTATGAGTATATATGTGGACAAGAAAAGGCAAAAAGCTTATCATGATGTTCACATAAAAGAAAAAGATCTACAAGAAGGAGATCTAGTTTTGGCTTACACAGTCAAAGAACATCAGAAAAAGTTCTAGAAAAAAGGACATGGACCATATATTATACATCAGATAAGCAATAGTGGAGCCATTCAACTAGCTAACATAGACGGAGAAATCATGCCAAACTTCATAAGTGGATGTAGAGTCAAGAGGTATGACTGCCCATTAACTGTTGATGAATGGAGAAGGTTGTAACAAGCTCAAAATAGAAAAAAAGAAGAGGAAGACATTAGAAAAAAGGCTCAAAAGGAAGCAAAGGAAAGGATAAGAAAAACCAAAGATCTTAGGGAAGTCTGTTTGTGTGAAACTCCTCTAAAACTAAAAGAACATTTGCCTGTGATGACAATGGATTTTCAAAATGAAAAAATTAGGGTTTTGATAGATTTTGGAGCACAAGTGAATCTGATTAGTTCAGCTTTGGTAAGTAAATTTAACATAAAAAGAACTAAAAGCAGAACCTTTATCAAAACTTTGGAAGGTCAAATAGTACAAAGCATGTCTTCACTGTCTATTAAAGTTAAGTTCAATGAAGAATATATGAAAATAGACTATGAAGAATGGCCAGATCATTTGATGTCTGAAAAATTGATTTTAGGACAACCATGGTGTTGGTGCATTTTACCCAAGCCTACATGCTTGATATATTTGATATCATCCTCATTTGTAAGTCACATGAGTAGTCATGTGAACACCTCTTGTAAAAGAGTTCATTTTTATCTCTTGTAAATGGAAAAAGAAAAAAGGAAAAGGATGGCTTACCTCATCCATGATGTAAAAGCAAATTCGTGGCTATAACTACCAAAATCACGAATTTTTGAGCTGAGGGAATATTTCCTAACTTTGGGGATCACTTTAAGTGGAGCCATTCGAATTCGAATTCAAAACTCCCTCCAAGAATAACTATAAAAGGAGCAAGAAGGAAGAGGCGATTAGCAAGCCTTGTACGTGACCACTTCATGTCATTTTGTAGAGATTGAAGAGCTTACTCCATAGCTCTATCATTCTACTCCCATTGTGCAAAGATTCATTGCCAATGTGGTTGTAATCATATGTGAATCTATACATTTATTATCATCTACTCCTCTGTTTTGTTCTCTGCTATACTCACTCAGAGTAGTACCTTCAGAAGGTCATATCTCGAGTTCTACTGATCTTTTTTCAGTGATTTCACGTGCGTTGGATAGCTCTTACTGTGTACTGTGTGCATATAAAATTTCAAGGTAATTGAATTTATAGTTTTGGAGATATCTGCATTTTACTGCTCATTGGTCTATCTCTGCAGAGCCCCCGAGAATGGTGGGCATGTTCCAGAAATTGATAAATCTTGTTCTCAGTGCTCAGTCCATCATTTGAAGTGTTTTAACTTGGATTGGGAAGCTTGCTAAGTCTATTTGCTATGCCCAAAGGGAATTTTTCTAATTCATTCCAGGTTGAGAGCACTGTTCATTTTTTCCAGCAGGTGTATGTCCAAAAATAGCAAGTTTTGGGAGCTAGTCATTTTGCAACTAGTCTGTCTTGACTTAAACTTTTGGGATACATGTTCCAAAGTACTTGGCTGATATTTTGGTGGATTTAGGAAGCTCAAAGGGTCTTCTAATCATCTCTGAAGTCTCAGTTGGCTGGTGTGAAGCTGGTTGTAGCAGCACCAACTCATCTTTGGATTGCATCCACCATCTCTCTTCACACATGGCTCCAACAAGGTAAAGTGATTTTGGATTTTGAAAAAATGAAGCTTAAATTAAAAATAAATGACAAAAGGTTTTTAATATTTTTATTGAGTAATGAAGAACAGGAAATTCAATCAGATGTTCATGATGTACAC
Organism: Ceratopteris richardii; assembly: GCA_020310875.1. Taxonomy (NCBI): domain Eukaryota; kingdom Viridiplantae; phylum Streptophyta; class Polypodiopsida; order Polypodiales; family Pteridaceae; genus Ceratopteris; species Ceratopteris richardii. Next base: position 130,612,541 of record CM035414.1, read on the forward strand.
TTGGAGGGATTTACTTTTGCATTTGAAGATACACAGACATTACCAATACAAATGTTAAATGATCAAGCTTCATGTAATCAAAATCAGCAAAAGATTGGAAGAACAAAGAAGGGTGGAGAGATAGGAAGAAGGTGGCAATCATGGCATGGTCTAAAGAATCAAAACATCAGAACAAGAAGCATATGGAATCAAAGTCTACAGGAGGTCTGCTCATCAAAACAGAAATCCAGGACAAAATGGATATGGAGACCAAAAAATCCTACAAAATGCTTATCAGAAGGAAATGGATGTTTGCCTGAAACCAGGACAACTAGAGTTAAAAAGTATTGGGTCAAAAAATCAGAGTTGTTTCAATGGAAAAAACATCATCCATATTTGATCTGTATTTAGAAAATCATAACATATTGGAAATTATGACAAAAATATTTTACCTTATCCTTTTTCTAAAAAGAGAATTAGGAGGGGAAGAAAAGAAATAGAAAAAAATTATTATTAAAAAAAAATTATTATTAAAAAAAAAGAAAGAAGAGAAAACAGAAGAGAGAAAAAATAAAAGAAAAAATAACAAGAAAAAACAGAAGGAATCATTGTTATTAAAAAAAAAAAAGAGAGAAAAGTTGAGAAAAATTGTTTATTTTCTTTTCCTTTTTACAAAATTATATAGCACAAAGCAAGATCTAGGTAGAAGGGTAGTAGATTTCTATTTATTTTGTATTAATTTCTCTATCATTGATAAATGTTTTGTTTTTCTCTAAAAGAGTTGTTGGGAAAAGGGAGTGCACTAGACATCTTGCTACACCTGTAATGATCACTTTAATTGAGTCTTTTTGAAGAAACATAATTTATTTTGAATTTTATTTTCATTCTTATGTCATGACATCTCAAAATAAATATTACTTTTTGATTTCTTGTGACTCATGTGGGTGGAGTTTTTCTTTGTGTATTATATTGTCCTCAGAATGGTGAATGCAAAGGAGTTATCAATTCATGACTTCAAAACAGAATCAATGACCCTATCAAGAGGACATTGGTTCCTAGACATAAAAGCTGTGGAAGAGCAGGTGAACCTGGAATCTGATGAGGAACTAGAGATTCTAGAGGCAGAGAAGGTGGTGAAGGAGCTCAAAGAAGCCCTAAGCATTATTGGACAGCATATATTCACAGTGGGAGTTGGTGGACACAAATATACCATGCTGTGTCAAGAATTTTACAGATTTCAAAGGGTTGTTGTCAATCAGAAAAGATGGAAGGCAGTTGGTATACACAAATTATTGGAAGAGCCCATCTTCTTCATTGATTTTGAAAGAGTGGCACAAGTAATGAGTAGTCTGTTGGAAATAGGAAAAGAGAATGATGTTTCTGGTGCAAAGTCAAGAACAAGGATAATCAGGAGGTGGGTATCACCATAAAAGCAGAGCATATCAGAGCAACTTTACAATTCTACCCTATGGGAACCAAGCTTGACCCCAGCTTTGTAAAGAAGAATAAGGAAACCTATACAGGGTACTCTAAATTCACTGACTTCAAAGGAAGAGAGAATGAAGAATATGCCACAAGGATGTTCTTACAATATTTTTGCTTCCCAAAGCTACCAAGGTATACCATGCCACATAAATCTGTTACACTGCTGATGTTTAACAACAAGGATAGAACTAAGCCCTTTGGAGTAATGGATGTGACACCATACATCCATGAACAGCTGAAAGAAGCAGCAAAACACTGGGAACAGAAAAAATTCATGAATGGAGCCCAGTTTTTAACCAAGATAATTTATCATGTATTGGGAATGGAAGATCAGTTGAAACTGGCTCCAGAGGCACAATATTTCAGAAGTCTTATGTCAGGGATCAAGAGTCCTCCCAGGAAAATGTCTGTGAGAGAAATAGAAGGACAAACCAGAATGAGGGGAGCAAGGATGAAAAGAAAGGTAATATCCGAGGAAGTGGTTCCTGTAAAGAAAAGGAGGTTGGACCCAAGAAAGGTTGAATTAGAGCCGGATGAAGCTACAAAAGAAGAACATGAAGCTGCGCAGAAGCAGGTCCAATCCTCTAGTGATCCTCATCCACCCCAAACAAGCAAAGAACAGTTATACACTTATCTAACTCAAGGAAATAACAAAAGAGCAATGTATGAGGCACAATATCAAAAGATGCTGGAAGATTATTCTTGCAAGACAACAGATTGGGTTCAAGAGGAGGTAGAGCATTATGAGGAACTTCATGATCAAATGATGGCAGCCGAAACAGAAGAGGTATTTGTTAAAAAGGAAGTAGAGCTATTAGCATACTTCAAAGAACTGCAAGGACCTCCAGAAACCAGAACCACAATTGTAGTAAAAAAGAAGGTCCAAAAGAAACCAGTGCAAAAGAAGAAGTTGACCAAGAAGGAGAAGGGAAAATCGGTAGTTGAAACTGTAACTATAAAGGAGGCAGAAGATGTAACAGTAAGAGAACAGCAGAAGGAATTTACTGCTAAAGAAGAGTCAAAAGTGGAAAAACCAGGAATTGGAGGATCTTCACATTTTTCCTCAGACTCTGAAAGTGACATTGAAAGTTCTTATTAAAAAGTCTGAATTTTTCAGTTCCAAGTACTCCTAATGTGGTTACACAGGCCACTGAGAAACAGAAAACACCTGAAGATTTGAGAAAGAAGTTTCAGGAGAAGCAGGTTCAAGAAGAGGCAGTTAAGCAAATCAGTTCTGAAGAAGAAAGAAGGATGATGAAAGGTAACGCAGTAATGATAGAAGAGGAAAGTAAAGTAAGAGAGGAATTCAGTTGTGGGCTGGTGCCTATAGGAATAAAATCAATATGGATAAAACCCTCACAAACTTATTTTAAATTAGATGAGAGCATAGCAGAAATAGTAAAAGAAGCACAGAAAAGCAGTCCAGCCATAAAACAGAAAGGTGCAGATCAAGTTCAGGAAGCAGAGGAAATAGAAGTGAAAAGGAATGTTCAAGAAGTTACAGAAGGAGTGGTAGAAAAGGAGATCATCCAAAGTATAAAAGATGTACTTCATGATTTGAAGAGTAATGAAGAATTTACAACCAACAAAAATCAAGGACAAGAAGAAGACATGGATCTTATGGACATTGATGAGCAGGAAGAAGGGCAGAAATAGCAGACAAGCCATGATCAGATAAAATTCAGTGAGAAAACTGAGTCAATTTTAATTCAGGAAACCCCAATCCAGGTAAAAGAAGCACAACTTTCTGCAAAAGAACAACCAGAATTGGAGAATAACAAAGTAGAAGAAGTAAAGACAGATGAAGATAGATCAAGACAAGAGAACCAGGATAATCAGACATTGGAACATGAAGAAGATGTTGCAGATCAAGAAACACTGGAAATTCATCAAAGCAATGAAGGACAAAAGGGTAAGGTTATAGAATATGAAGAAGAAGAGGAAGAGGAGAATGAGTGCAAAGAAGACAAACAAATAGAAGTTAAACAAATGGAAATGGAAGTGGGGTTGGAAAGAATACCCAAGAATATAAGATCTGCTTGCCAGATTATTATGAGCAACATTGAGCAGTTTAGACCTTCAAGCAGGAATATGATCATTCCAGGAATGGTAGCAGAGTCTGAATTTGAGAAAGGCAGTATGATCATTAAGGAGCACAAAAGGGAAAAGGAACAAATGTCAGAACAATTGAGGAAGGTGCAGGAGAAAAATGAGGAATTTACAAACAGAATAATTGCTTTGGAGGAGTTAGAAGTACAGAAACAAAATCAAATTCAATATCTAGAAGAAAAGAGTGTAAAACTAACAGAGCAGAATAATAAATTGGAAATGGAGCTGAGAAAAATTGAAGGAAGATATAGAACTTTGCAGACTTCTTATCAAATTTTGACTAAAGCAAATGAGGAAATAAACAGGCTATTATTGGAAGAAGGTCAGTTAAAGGATGAAAGCAAGACTGCTCAGATGACAGAGGAAGAAAAGGAAGAATTACACAAGGAGATTAAGAGATTACAAATAGAATTGAAAGAAGCCAAGTGACTAGAGAAGCAGGCTAGTACACATGCTGCTACATCAATGAGAGGTTATAACAAGTTGCACATGGATATGGAAAAAGAAAGGAGTGATTGGCAGTCAAGGATGGAAAAAGAAAAAAATGAATGGATAAAAGAAAGAGAGATATGGGCAACACAGAACAGAAGTCTGATGGTGACAATAGAAGAATTACAGAAAAAGCTAGAAAAGCCACAAGTTCAGGAAGAAACACATATAGAGACTACATATACAGAAGAATATGAAGTAGGAAATGATGATGGAACACAACATGGCAGTGAACCAGCAAATAAAAGACCAGAGGAAGAATATTCAGAAGAATTTGTCAAAAAATTATTGACAAATAGAGAATCTAGAATGGATTTTATCAGAAAAATGCATGATGAATATGAAGATCAAATTGTCACATTTGCTTTGAATAAGGGGATTAATCCAGACCAGCATCATTGGGCTGCAGATGGACTGGGCATACCTTTATGCATGATTATGGAGAGTATCAAGAACTATCAATTGGCAAGAGTTGGATTACCTCCAAATAAATATCTAGAATATGAAGAAGATATTAATGTGACCAAAGAATTATTTGAGAAAGCCAATCCAAAGTGGAGGAATAGATGGTTGGATGCAAATAAAGAATGCAAGAAAATTTGGAAGGAAGCACCTCTTCAATTGAAAATTAATCCAGCTTACTGCCCAGTAGCAAGAAGAAGAGAATGGACAATTTTTTGGGAAAGAAGGAGAGAAGGACAAATCCCACCTAAATGGTTGAATTTCCCAAAGATAGCAAGTCCAAAGGCAGGAACATGGCCTACAAAAAACTACATGGTGGATACAACTGAGTCTGTTATAGCTACATACAAAGATGTGAATGACCCTGCATGCATTTTACTGATCAGAGTAATGAGACTAATTCTGGCATGTATAGAGACATACACAAATACAGATGTCAGAATATTAAATTACATTGGCTTCAATTCTCGTACTGATGCATTATTGTTTGATCTTAGTGAAACACCCGATAGAATCTGTTTAATGGCATACTACAGCAGAATAATATTTTTGGGCAGTCACTATTTACAAATTTTTGAAGATGCATTCGATTATGGGTTTTTTGAGAGAGAGTCAGAAATATTCGGAAACTTGTCAGTAGTCACCAAGTCTCGTCTTACTGCATATGAAGCTGCTTACATAGAATATTTGAAAAAGGATGTAATTGATAAACCAGAAGCTGCAGTACAGTGGAGGAAAGCATTGTTTGAAATGGTAAATAACCTGAACATTACAGAAAGAAAGAGTCATGACCTACTGTCACAAGTCTATCAAAGAAAGAAAAAGTGAAGAAAGCAATCAGGACATAAGAGCAGGAAAAGTCTTTTGTCAGGAGCCAAAAGGTTTAGGAGGGGAAGGATGTTAGAAGATGTATTTTTTGAAGCATTTTTGATGAAAAATAATTGTAAAATGCCAAAAACTTGTAAAAATATTTATGCAACTGATGTAAAAATAAGGAAGATTCTTCCTTATGTAGAATAGAATTTTATGTAATTTTTCTAGAATTTTTGGAAACTCCTAAATAGCATATTTTTAGAATAATAGAGGAAATGACCAAAATTCAAGTGTGAAAAGGGACACTTGAAAATGTATATAAGACAGTTTCAGTGCATTTAGGAAACTTTCCTAAATTCTCGGGATTGTGGGACGAGGATCCAGATAGCTTTATCCAATTGTTCGAGGTCACTTGCGAAGCAAATGAAGTGGTTGACCAAGTGCAAAGACTTTGGATCGTGCCAGCCATATTTAGAGATGAGGCCGCCAACTGGTACGAGAACTTGGAAGAGCCGCGAAGGCGAACTTATCAAATGCTAAAGGATGCCTTTTTGGCTAAGTTTTGTAGGCAAGGTTTCCAAGATCGTCTAGCTCAACAAATGGATTATCTCCGACAGGGGGTAAATGAGAGTATAGACCATTATATCCAACGGATGGAAACTTTGGTAAGAAAGATGGGCGCGAATGCCCCAAATGAAGATACCTTGAAATGAAGATTTATTGCGGGACTTAGAGATCCAAGCGCTCAACAACATATCAGTTTGAGCCGACCGGCGACGTTGGTGGCTGCCAAAGATGTTGCTCGCGTGTGGGAAGAGGTTCAACTTGGCCAACAACGAAGGCAAGAACTTTTGTTTGAACTGATGCAAGGTACGAACGCTGGGCCTACAAGTGGCACTACTCAAGCAAATCCTGTTGCAACTCCGCCAGCATTTATGGCTGCTACAAGCACGCCCCAAGAGGTCAATCCGATGTTGACTGAAGAAAGGATTATCGAAATCGTGGCTCAGGTGGTAAAAGCTGCCACTCTAACTCATGAAGCATATGCGGTAAGGCAAGAAGTGGCACCCGAGCCAAGTTAAGGAGTGTTTAGATCAAACATCTTTTGTGCGAAATGCCGAGGATATGGGCAGATGGCCACAGAATGTCCTACAGTCTCGAGATTATACGTAGAACCGAGAGTCTTTTGCAACTTTTGCAAGAGGAACAATCACACTGAAGATGAGTGCCGTGAAAAGGGAAGGTGGCTAAACAATAGGAACTATGCTTATCAAGGATTATCGGGCCAAAGTGAACCTCCCATGCCTAGATGGGGGCCTAGACCCACGTATGCTTATGGAGGCCAAGGCCAAGTAGGCGGATATCAAAGGCCTGCGCCACAAAATCAAAGGAGAATGGGACCGCCAGAGTGTTGGCGATGTGGGTGCCTTGGGCATATACAAGCACATTGCCCGAATGCGAGGAAGCAAGAAGACTTTACACCTATGTGCCGATATTGTAGTAGGGAGGGCCATTATGATGTTGATTGCCCGCAACAAAGAAATGATTATGGCCAAGGACAAAGAGGGGTTGAGACTTCCACCTACGCACAGTCGCAACCACAACCGACGATGCAACCTCAAGGAAGAGTGTCCAATATCGGAGTAGTAATTAGGGAATTGGATCCAGGAGCTAGCACCTCTACCCACCATGTAGAGGCAAATCAAAGAAAGGAGAAAGGTAAAGAACCGATGGTGGCTGTGGTCACTCGTGCACAAGAGTACACCCGAGGGAACCAAGTTCAAGTGAATGATGATGACGAGACTCATAGGCAAAGGGATTTAGATGGAGAAGACGAGGTGGAGGTCCTTCCACCAATTACACGAAAATTTGTACCGAGTATTCCACCATTTCCAGAAAGGCTAAAAGTCCAAGAGAAGTTGCCAAAAAAGAAGCAAACAGAAGCAGGAATGGACATTGTACAAAGGCTTGCCGAGACCAAAGTCACTTTGGATTTGGCCACATTACTAAGGTGTTCGCCAACCTACAGAAAGCAGTTCTATAATGAGTTTATAAAAAAAACAAGGAAAGCGAAAAGAAAAGAAAAAGTGGACGAGGTGGTCTTAGGGACGATCCAAAGTATTACGACTCAAGTGGACTCAAATGCTCCCGCAGTCACAGTGGAGATCAATGGATATGCAGTCCCAGGCGCGCAATTGGATAGCGGAGCCGCAGTGAACCTAATGACAGAATACATGATGAAAGCGTTGGGATTGACACAATTGGAAGATACCCCAATGTCTCTCCAAATGGCTGACCAGACGCAGGTAAAGCCTGCAGGACTAATACGAAATGTGCAAACTATTGTTGGTGGGATCGAATTCTCCGTAGACTACTTGGTTGTGAGACCAAGATCCACCAAAAGTACATTTTCTATATTATTGGGTCGACTGTGGCTGATGCAGGCTGATTGTGTACATGACTGGAGAACGGGGTTGATCACTATTGGGCCCAAGACTGATCGAATACAAATCCAAGTGATCCCTAGGGAAGATGCCAAGAAAATGGTCCCGATCAAAGAGCGAGAAAAGAGGCTGGTTGAAAAGGATGTGCGTGAAAAAGTATGTGAAAAGTTCTCTCTGAAAGCAGAAAATTACAAAAGCCTTTTGCAAGATGGATTTAACTTCCAAGCAACATAGCGAGGTCAAACCAAGACGAGTGAATATGTGCTTCTGACCTTATACAATGATGACTCAGTAGGGAGCTATTAGGATTTTTGGGAGGATTCGATGAGTTTGAGTGTTATATGACAAGCATGGACTCGGAAGGAAAGAAGACGAAGGGAGGACAGGGATCGTCTGAAGAGGTGAAGAGTCAATTGGCCACGCAACGGGAGGTGAAGAAACTTGGAACAGAGGTGGTTACTTTTCGAACTAAAGTTTCGAGGAAATGCCAAGAATCGGTGAAAGTCAGAGGCAATGAGACGAACGTGTCAGAGGTGGTCGAAGAGATGAAATCAAAGAATGCAAGATTGAAAGACAGAAGGGGAGTCAGTGGACTAGTAGTTTGGGACATGTGCACACTGGAAAGCAAGTGCATGGATCAAAAGACTTCGGAAATGGACTATGATGAGAAAGTGGAGTTGGAAAAAGAGAAGCTGATTCTGTTAGGTGCAAAGGAAGAAAAGTGGTGTGAAGAGGAACAATTAGTTAGGAGTTGCGATGAATCTCTAGTGGTAGTTGCAGGGGAAACACAAGTTCGAGTTGGTGAAGAAAGCCACGAGAAAAGCCGAGGCAAGGAGTTAGGGAAGAACAAGCCTAGAAGAAGGAGTAGTACGAATGGAAGAGAGAAGCACGAGCGAGGTCAAGACGATCATGATGGCGAAAATACAACGTACAAGAGCATTCAGAGTATGCATGAAGAGAAAACTTCGAGGAGTCAAATGGACGAAGGACATGCTAGGACTAGTGACAGTATGGTGAAGGATGAAGCTCGTACCAAGGACACCGCCAGATATTGCACAAGGTCCCAAGAGACGGTGGTTTTCGTTTTGAGGTTGCCTCAAAAGAGATGTCAACAAAAGAGAAGCGAGCGAGCTAGGTTGAAGAGTTCCAAGAACAGGACATAGGAATAGACGTTGAGGATACAGAGTCCCTTTTTGACAAAGACCACTATACAAGATCAAGCAGATAATTGAGAGCACAAGAGCCTATATATACATATGATCCTTTTTGTCGAGCATCTACCTGGAATAGGATTGCGAAGAGCTAACGTTGAGTGTCATTTTGCAGATAGGTAGCGAATAAGCACACGATGGCTGACCGGGCACAAGAACAAGCACAGTTCGAGCTAGTACTTTATTTTGTAGATCAGGCCTTTTCGAGTATGGAGATATATGCAGAGAACTTGTTCACGGAATATGACATCGAGGAAGCGCATTGGCTGGTCGAGTTCCTCAATCAAGGTTTGGGTGTCGAATTTCCATTTGTGCAGTTCAAGCAGTATTTGATGTATTGGACGGGGATCGTCAAGGATAGATATTTTTATTAAGATTCCGCTAGAGATACGCCGGTAGACGAAGAGGGTTTATGTTGGGCTTGGGCGAACCAATTGGTCATAGGCAGCGATGACGAGGCTCCTGAAGCGGAGCCGAATTTGCCATCCTAGAGAGTATTGATTTCCGGGAGGTGGACATGGCTAGGTAAGAGAGTCTTGAGTTGGTCTTACAGCAGAGTCATTGGAAGAGAGGCCTCACGAGGGGATGAACAGCTAAGTGTCAGTTAGTTAGGTTGTAGGCAGTCGGGTATACCATTTGAGTGTCGTGTCTGAGGAAGCAAAGACAACAGGAAGGTCGATCTATCAGGAGTCTGTTTTGTTTGTGTTTTTGTATGCTTGCCGTGTGGGTTAGGCGATGAAGCGCTCCTTTCTGCCTCTCCCTAACTCTCAGGGTTCTTTTGAGGGGAACAGAAAAAGGAAAAGAAAAGAAAAAAAAAGAAAAAAAAAAAGAAAAATAGAAAACAAAAAGAAAAATAAAAAATATCGTGTCTATATGTGTGCCAGAAAACACTTCAAAAGCTTAAGTAGATTATGAGAAATGATCCGAACAATCTACCTATGTCTGAAAGTGCCTTCTTGTAGAGTCGACTTTGACAGCTGCAACTTCTAACACACAGTTCTCCCAAACTAGAACCCATTTAAGCGAATGCTTTTAGCCATAGATGGCTTACATTCCAACTTAGATTTTCACTCCTCATTTGTGTAAAACGTTACACTGTGCACTGAGATCTGATCAATTCTTTGATCATCCACATTGCACTTGTTTCAGAAGACACTCAACACTTTCTCACATAGATGTTCCTATACAAAATTCTCTCAGCCTGTTTGCAATTAGGCTTTTAAACTTTGACCATAGATGGATTAACTATGGACTTAGATGTCTACAAAAGGATTTCTGATATAATCAAACATAGAAGGAGAACTGGAGAAAGGATCGATGCGCAATTCTCTGAACATTCTTTCTATTCAAGTCATCATACATCTGATGGATGATACACAATACTCATAATCTATTCTTCTCTATCTCATCTATATTTCATCTTACTTATCCAATACGACCATATATATATATATATATATATATATATATATATATATATATATATATATATATATATATATATATATATATATATATATATATATATATATATATATATATATACACACACACACACATATACATATATATATATATATATATATATGTATATGTGTGTGTGTGTGTGTATATATACATATATATATATATATATATATATACATATGAGTATTGATTCGTCATTAGTTCAAGTATTTTGAAGTATTTACAAAACTAATGTACATATGTTTATAGAACTTTTCTTCGTGAACCTTCACTTTACTTCATGAAGTTAGACTTCAATCTTTTCTTCATATCTTCATTTCTAAGCTTCATATAATCACCAATTGTTGATTGTCTTGCTCCAACAGCTCCCCCTCAATCATCAATTTTGATTACCTGCATCTTCTTTATTCCTGCCATATCTTTAAACCTCTGCAACTTTGGTCCATCCAAGCTCTTTGTCATCATATCTGCAAGTTGATCTTTTGTAGGAGTATGTATAACTTCTATTTCTTTATCAACAACCTTCTCTCTCAAAAAATGATATTGAATCTCAATATGTTTAGTTCTAGCATGGAAAACAGGATTTGCTGCCAAATATAAAGAACTCATATTGTCTCCATAAATGATAGGAGTACTGTGAACAATATCAAAACTCTTCATAAGAGTCTTTAACCATATTACTTCCTTTGAAGATTCTACCATGCCTTTGTATTCTACTTTTGTAGATGATAAAGCAACTGTATGTTGCTTCTTAGAGCACCATGAAATTAGCTTATCTCCCACATAACACAAGTATCCATGTGTTGATCTTCTATCATCAGAATTACCTGCCCAATCTGCATCACTGTATATTTTGATTCTTGTATCTGAAGTAAATCCATAGTACAAACCTTCTTTAAGTGTGCCCTTGATGTACCTAAGTACTCTTTGTCCTGCAATCCAATGTTCCTTTCTAGGACAATGCATGAATTGAGATAGAACTCCAACTGCATATGATAAATCAAGCCTTGTTAATGTAGCATAAATCAAGCTACCCACCAAACTCTGATAAAGCTTCATATCTTTAAATTCTTCTCCTCCATATCTACTCAATCTATGATTCACCTCCATTGGAGTTGGTGCTATCCTGCAATCTTCCATTTTAAATTTGGTTAGCAAATTTTTTAGATACCTTTCTTGAGTTACATATACTCCATGTTGAGTATATGAAATCTCCATTCCCAAAAAGAATGACAAATTTCCCAAATCACTGATTTTGAATTCTTTCTCCATCTGCTTCTTAATCATGTGTATACCTTTGTCATCTGTTCCTGTAAGTATTATGTCATCAACATAAATACAAACATAAATAAATTCATCCTCACTTGCTTTGACTAGCAAGCTACTATCTGCCTTTGATGCTTGAAATCCAAGTTCCTTCAAGAACTTTACAAGCCTATGATTCCATGCCCTTGGGGCCTGCTTCAAACCATACAAAGCTCTCTTGAGCTTACACACATGATTTGGATACGCTTGATCTTTGAAACCATTTGGTTGTTCCATGTAGACCATCTGAAATATAACCATTCAAAAATGCATTTTTCACATCTAATTGAGACAATTTCCAACCTTTGCAAGCAGCAATTGCTATGAGAGTCCTTATGGTTGTCATCTTTGCAACAGGACTATAAGTTTCATCATAGTCCACACCATATGTCTGTGCATATCCCTTTACAACAAGCATGGCTTTGTACCTAGATACACGTCCATCTGCAAACCTTTTTGTTTTATAGACCCATCTACATCCAATGATTTTTTGACTATTTGGTTTAGGAACCAAATCCCATGTCTCATTTTCCATTAATGCATCATATTCTTCCTGCATAGCTTTTTCCCAATTCTTCTTTCCTTTGGCTTCTAGGGAGAGTCAAGAAGGACCAAGCAGGCAGAACAGTCAACAAAGACCTAGAAACTAGGCCTACAAATTTTTCAAATGATAACTCTGTTACAACAGTTATTTTAATCACTACATACCATTGTAAATATTGTTTTTTATTATTCTTACTCCGTTTTTTGCGAGTTGAGGAGTCCTCGAGCTTGAGGAGTATTAGATCTAAGTACATACCAATTTTCATATTTTTAGAGCACGTTTGAGCCTCCAAATTAGCCTAGGGACCTAGTTTTTAACTAGGCAGACACTAGATCTCGACAGGGTCAAAACTAGTTAAAAACTATAAATTCAGCTAGAGAGCTCATTTTTGGGGGAGAAAATTGGGAGTTGTAGTGAACAAAAGAGCTTGTAATCTTGTTTTTATCTAATCAAGGATTCCATTGCTCCATCTCTTTATCTTGCCTTGTGTGCACGTGTATGTGTATGTGTGTGCATGCTAGTGTGCTTCACACTCATGCACTTGTTGTCATATCCTCCTCATAGCTTCCTAGATTGATAATTATGAGATGGAGCTCCTCACGTTGGTACTTGCCATTGTGCTAGAGTGACACCAAGTCTCCAAACTGACCAAGTAGATGTGAAAGAATCATAGGAAAAAATTGACAGAGTATCAGCTATAAATTGAGCAACCAAACCTAGATAACGAATAGAAAAAGAACAATGATAACCTGTCACCACCTATTACTGATCCAATCAAAGATAATGGCAAATACACATGCCAAAAATTGATGGCAATACATGCTAATACAATGACCATACACCTCCCACTCAAGAATGAATCTTGCAAGATGATCCAACATGTCATGATTAATTTGTGCCCATATCCAAGTGAATGGAGATAAGCAATGATCCAAAGCTGTCACACAAGCATAAAGGATCTATTAGAGTACTCTTCTAGCATAAAAGCCGATGAAATTTCAACATCTCCTCTGTAAAATGGACTTTGAACCAAAATAACCATATGAGAATATATCATCCACTAATGCAAAACCATAGTTGTGATCATATATAATGATCAATGATAATATGGCTCAATGCAAATCCAACAAAGAAACTGGATCATGTACCTACACAAAAACAAGAATACAAATACTAACCAAAATCCAAAATCAACTCTCATAAATTGTGTGCAAATTATAAGCTAAGTTATATCCAAGTGGCATAAACGAGATATAGACCACGATGCCACTATACATCCATCGATAATACTATGATCAAACTCTTGATGTCATAAACGTGAAAAGTATAATACAATGCCATCTCACATGCCAAATACTTGACAAGGTCATGCTCTACTCTCATATAGAGGAGCTACCATAGTGATCATACATGGTTGAATGGAAGCAGAAACCAAAGCAGAAGTGCTCGTACACACTTACCCTAATTATCTTTGCATCAATGAATCTCTAAACCAAGAGTTAAAAAGAGATTTGAAGATAATTCTAATCTTCAACTATATTTAGTGTTGCATAGGAAAAATATAATAGTCTATATATTGCCTTTTTTATGCTTTAAACTTCAATATTTGCCTCTAAATTCATGCAAAAAAATTGAAGATTTTATTTCTTGGCTACATAATGATACTGAGAATAACTTAATCTGAGGGGTGTAGCTCAAGATATACACAAAACAAGCATCTATTGTCAATTTAATCTCCTCACATTGGTACTCACCATTATGCTAAAGTGACACCAAATTTGGCACCGTTTTCGAGGAGCGAGCTTTGAGGATGAGCATGTCATGGTAATGTTGATACATTTAGGTAGTGATGTGCGTGAACACTCTAGGACCACCGGGGCACTTTTTTCCCTCTTTAGGAGGTTTTTTTCCCCCGGCTTGTATATACGCCTATTTCCCTGATGGGCTACTTATCTTTGTACATTCTCAAGTAATACATTCAGTATTGTGTGTTGTGCTCCAAGCTTCTTCTCCTTCCTTTTGTTGTTCGTGTGCTTTCATAGACGTCTATCTCCAACAATTGGTATCAGAGCAGGTCATCACTTCATCTAGGGTGCCGTCGACACTCCTCCGGTTGCAGTCTCATAATCGCACGAATTTTGGTGAGCATACTCAGCATGTTTTCGACATCAAAACATCTTCGCTCTCTGATGCCAAAATTGCGATCTGAGCTCGTTTCGGCATCCAAATGCACTATCGTAGTGCTTGTGCAGGCTATTTTGTCTTTTTGTGTCAAAGGTATATACTAGTTTCTGTTCGCCAGTATAAGCGTCTCAAAGTCTACTACAGGTCTAGTAGAATTTGTCTCGACATTTTTGTTGACTTTTTGAGATACAGTAAATTTTCTACATCAAGGTATTTTAGTCACCGGCCATGGCTGAAAGCAGTGATGTATTCCATATGTTGGTTGTTGAGGATAAGTTGGATGGTACCAACTACCCATTATGGGCTTATATGATGCAACATGTATTGGTTGCAAAAGGACTATGGAACATTGTGCGGGGTGTTGAAAAACGTCCTATCACACCTACAACTGTTACAACTGCAGGTATAGAAGCTGAGGCAGGAGGTATCGAAGATGATGATATTCTGCATATTCCTATTTGTGTTGCGGTTTCTGCTGCACCTACTGTACAGCAAATTCATTGGGATGGCAGAGATGCTTAGGCACATGCATTGATAGCTTTGTCTGTCAAACGCGCCATTATTCCTCACATTCGCTCTTGTAGAACAGCTAAGGAAGCTTGGGATACACTTACCACATTGTACCAAGCCAGGAATGAGGCTCGTGTTGCTTACCTGCGAAAACAGTTGGAGAGTGAGCACATGAATGAAGGTGATTCTATGGACATTTTTCTAACAAAGATTAAAGACTTGAAGGAACAGTTGATTTTTGCTGATGAGGTTATACCAGATAGCTCACCTATGCACACCGTTCTAAATTGTCTTCCTGATTCATATCAGAGTTTTGCTTCTACTCTTTGGTTAATGATGAAAGGAAATCCAAATGCCTTGTCATTTAAGGAGTTAGTCTCTGTTCTATTGCAGGAAGAATAGTCCAAGTAGAACAGGTCCATTATGCATGTTACAGATCAAGCTTTCTTGGCTAGTCAGAAGGGCAAAGGAAAATGGAGCTCTTCAACTAGTAAGCAAAAATCTGCAAATGATGCACATTCAAAGAAGGAAGATAAAGATGAGAAGAAATCAGAAAAGCAGAAATTGTTTTGCAAGTACTATAAAGCGAATGATCATATCATAAAGAACTATCCAAAACTGGCTGCTAAAGAGGCAAAGAAGAAAGAGGATGGAATGGTTGTTGCAGAGGCCTCTACACCAAAAACAGAGTTTGCTAATCTTGTGCAGGAAGAAGAATGGGAGCTTACTATTGTCTGTAGTTTTGACCTATCTTCTCATGAGCAGTGCATGTCTGTAGTAGACTCAGATGTTTGGTACTTTGACAGTGGGGCGACCAAACATATTACCTTGCTGCGTAGTTTCTTCTCTTCACTCGAGCATGCTCCTATAGGGAATACTGTTACATGCATCAATAACTCCTCTTATCTTGTTATGGGAGTTGGTAAGATCATTTTGACTACTGCTGATGGTAGTTCTTTCACTTTGTCAGATGCTTTATTTGTGCCAGGAATCAAGAAGAACCTATTATCAGTTTCTACATTAGCCAAGATTGGCTTGGTTGTGAAATTTGTTGATGACAGGTGTGCAGTTCATGATCTGTCAAATGGTAATGTGATTATTGCTTCTGGCATTTTATGTCGTGGACTATATAAGCTCATAGACTATGAAAGATTTGTAAATGATTCGGCATGTGCATTACATGATTCTCAGGCTATGTCAGATGCAAAGCTTTGGCATGCACACTTTGGTCATTCAAATTTTGCTAGTTTGCTACACCTATAAAAATCTCAAATGGTGTCCTCTTTGCCCAAACTTGAGGCACCTGGAAAACATGTTTGTGAAGGCTATATCTTGGGAAAAATTCAGCATTCGCCCTTTCCAAAAGATGGTTCAGTTCGGGCTACTCAAAAATTGTAGCTTGTACATCGTAATGTATGTGGTCCTATGCAGACACCTTCTTTTGGAAATTATCTTTACTTCGTGACTTTCATTGATGATTTTTCCAGGCATGCATGGGTATATCCATTGAAGGCAAAGTCTGAAGTGTTCATGTGCTTCAAACAGTTTTTGGTTTTGGCTAAAAATCTATCAGCATGTCAAATGGGCACCCTCCGTTCTGATCGAGGGGGGAATATATGTCTTCTGATTTTAATGCATTTCTGGCTCAATGTGGGATAAAATAACAGTGTATAGTGCCGTATACACCTCAACAAAATGGAGTTGCTGAATGAAAGAACAGGTCACTCATGGAGATGGTGAGGTGTATGGTCAAGAGTCAGATTTTACCACATAGTTTTTGGCTTAAGGTTTTCATGTGTGCAGCATATGTACTTAACAAGTGTCCCACTAAAGCATTGCAGTCTATCACTCCATATGAGGCTTGGCATGATCGCAAGCCATCTGTTGCTTATCTGCGTGTTTTTGGTTGTTTGGCATATGCATTAGTGCATGAACAACATCACAAAAAATTGATGATAAGGCAGTAAAATGTATTTTTGTTGGGTACAGTTTTGAAAGTAAAGGCTATCGTCTGTATCATCCATAGGCTAAACGCATTCTGGTTAGCCGTGATGTTGGCTTTGTGGAAGATTCTATTCGACCATTGCTTTCATGTACTAAGGAGACATCTGTTAGCTCCAAAGACATGTATGATACTTTGGTGCCTCTTTTCACAAGTGGACAATCTAGTGTTGGTCCTAATGAGGCTTCTCAGCCTTTGCAAGTTTCATGTGATGATGCAGATCATCCCATTTTTTATGCAGATTTACATTATGCACTTGTTGATGAGAGAGCTGACATTGAGGAGGCAAAAACTATGCCAAGATGGCTGGTGTAGACCTTGTGTGACAGCAAATTAGATGCACCTCTATCATATCATACTCGATAAGGCTCTCATAGTGCCTCTTTTGCATCAGATTGCTATGCTATGGCTACATCTAGTCTCTGTGATGAGAATGAGCCTGTTTCATTTGATGAAGCAAAAAATTCAGAAAATTGGATGGCTGCTATGCAATCTGAATATTATGCTATAATGAAGAACGATATTTGGTCTTTATGTGACTTGCCTCCTAGCAAGAAGGCCATTGGAACTAAGTGGGTTTACAAGCTGAAGCATAAGCCTGATGAAACGGTTGACAGGTATAAGGCTAGGCTTGTTGCAAAGGGTTATGCACAGGAGAGAGGCATTGCTTTTGATGAGACCTTTGCACCTACATGCCGTATGACTACTGTTCAGAGCATCTGTACACTTGTAGCCCATCATGGTTGGAATGTACATCAGTTGGACATTAAAACTGCATTTCGGAATGGTGACTTGCATGAAAAAGTGTATGTTTTCCAGTCGCGTGGCTTTGTGCAGAAAGGGCATGAAAACCAGGTGTGCAGGTTAAAGAAGGCATTATATGGTTTAAAGCAAGCACCACGTGCTTGGTATGAGAAGACACATGCCTATCTGATTGCACATGGTTTTGAGAACAGTCCAATTGAGAGCACCTTATATGTTAAGCATGCTAATGATGTACTTCTGATCATTGTGGTTTATGTTGATGACATGCTCCTCACTAGTCCTCATGAGAGGCATATTGCTGATTTTAAGGTTGATTTGCATGCCTCATTTGAGATGTCTAATTTGGGGCATTTGCATCACTATTTGGGCATTCAGTTTATGCACGTTGATGGTGGAATGGCTTTGTGTCAAACGAAATATATTGACATATTATTGCAGCATTTTGGCCTTGAAGACTATAAACCCATTGCCACTCCTATGGAAACACGTTTAAGACTGAGTCTTCATGATGCTAGAGATGCATTTGATGCTATTCTCTATCAGCAGGCTGTTGGATGCTTGATTTACTTATGCATTACTCGACCAGATATTCAGTTTGCTGTCTCACAGATGAGCACGTTTATGCATTGTCCAGGAGTTAAGCATTGGTAGGTGGTTAAGCGCAACTTTCGCTACTTGAGTGGTACCCGATTACTTGGTTTGTTTTATCCCAAGAGGGGATCACTACCGCCAAATTTGCATGCTTTTTCTGACTGTGATTGGGTTGGTTGCTATGACACTCGTGTGTCCACTAGTGGCTTTTGCTTCATGCTTGGTAGCTCATGTATATCTTGGTGAGCAAGAAGCAGCCTACTGTGGCCACTTCTAGTTGTGAGGCTGAGTATAGGGAAGCTTTCACAGTGACTGTTGAGTGTGTGTGGCTTAGATGCCTTATGGCTTATTTGGGTGTTGGTGAGTCTTCTACCACCACCATCTTCACTGACAGTCAGAGTGCTTTGGCAGTTGTGAGGAACCATGTGTTCCATGCTCGCACTAAGCACATTGAGGTGCATTATCATTATGTCAGGGAGAGGTTCTCTACTAGAGAGATCAACTTGGCATATGTGCCCACGTAGGAGAACATTGCAGACCTTTTCACAAAGCCTCTACCTAGGGAGAAGTTTGAAGCTTTTCGCAAAGCTTTGGGCTTACTTCCTTTTGTGGAGTGATCTCCACATAGCTTGGCACTTCCTTATACACGAGTGCCAGCTACTTGTTCACCCCATCACTCCCAGGGGGAGGATTTGTTGATATATTTAGGTAGTGATGTGTATGAACACTCTAGGACCGTCGGGGCACTTTTTTCCCTATTTAGGAGGTTTTTTCCCCCGGCTTGAATATACGCCTGTTGCCCTAATGGGCTACTTATCTTTGTACATTCTCTAGTAATACATTTAGTATTATGTGTTGTGCTCCAAGATTCTTCTCCTTCCTTGTGTTGTTCACGTGCTTCCGCAGACGTCTATCTCCAATAGGTAAGACATAGAGACTTGACATTAGAATCATATGTATATTACTTATTTGTTTCTTACCTCCATCATCACCATCCCTACTTACTCCCTACCTCCATTTCCATCTTCATGAAAAATTCACCTTTTTGGTCATCTTCCCCCCTCCATTGCATTCCCTTCATTTCTCTTGTGAGAGAGCAAGAGAACATTCTTGTGTGTTTTGTTTTGGGTGTTTTCTTGAGCTTTCTAGTAGGTACAGGCATCAACATTAGTATTAGCAAGGTCAACATGTATGACATCTCTGTGCATGCACCTCCAGATGAAGCTCGCTCTTTGTCCCAAAAGAGATTTGGTGAAAATAAGTCCACCATAGTAGGCTATAACATATGCACATTAGCAAAATATAATTCTTTTTTGAAAATAAGAATTTACTTATCCATCATGATAGACAATATAGATGACAGAGAGTGTTTATCATGTGTCACTGAGAGATAATGACTATCGTCTATTATCAACAGACAACAGATAACCCATGACAAACATCCCAATCCATTTGACAAGTAGGTTATCCATTGCAACAAAGAGTGAATTGGTATTCCCTCCACCAAGATATCGTGTGTCACATATGTTGGAGTGGGACAATCAACAATTGGTGATTATGAAGCCTAGAAGTGAAGATATGAAGAAAATTTTGAAGTCCAACTTCATGAAATGAAGAGAAGGTTCAGGGAGCAAAGTTCTTTAAAACATATGTACATTAGTTTTGTAAATACTTCAATATACTTGAAGTAATGATGAATCAATACTCATATGTATATATAGATACGTGTAGATGGTCGTATTAGAAGAGAGAGATGAAATATAGATGAATAGATGATTAGTATTGTGTGTATCATCCATCAGATGTATGAAGAGTTGAATAGAAAGAATGTTCAGAGAATTGCGTGTCGATCTTTTCTCTAGTTCTCCTTCTGTGTTTGATTTTATCAGAAATCCTTTTGTACACATCTAAGTCCATAGTTATTCTATCTATGGTTAAAGTTTGAGAGTTCAATTGCAAACAGGCTGAGAGAATTTTGTGTAGGAACATCTATATGTGAGAAAGTGTTGAGTGTCTTCTAAAACAGGCGCAATTCTCATGGTCAAAGAAATGGTTAGTTCTCAGTGCACAGTGTAAAGTTTTACACAAATGAGGAGTCAAAATCTAATTTGGAAGGTAAGCTATCTATGGCTAAAAGCATTTGTTTAAACGGGTTCTAGTTTGGGAGAACCATGTGTTAGAAGTTGCAGGTCTCAAAGTCGACTCTACAAGAAGGCAGTTTCACACATAGGTAGATTGTTTAGATCATTTCTCATAATCTACTTAAGATTTTGAAGTGATTTAACTTGGAGGAGGTGCGCAAACTCTAGGCGACATATTCTACAAAGTTTTATAAGAAACGTTACACAAATGATTAGTTAACGAGTCAATAATGTGCAGCAGACTTTTCTGTGAAATGACTTTCTTCACAGTTAGTTAAAATCTTGACAGTTTGGTGCTTATCTTCCAATATTGGTTGAAGTTTAAAGTTATTCTTGATATAGAGGTGATCTAACATCAAGGATAGCTTGTTCTTTTGGAGATTAACACTCTCCATCAGTGGTATGAAGAAGGCTTCACAATCAATATCTGATTATGTGACAAAGATGAAAGACATTGCTGATTCTTTAGGTGCAGTTGATGAAGATATTGAAGAAGATAAGTTGGTAAGACAAATTCTCACAGGGCTAAGAGGAGATGAGAAGTGGAAGCCTTTTATTTTGTCTACAGAACTTTCATTAGATCATTTCACTCCTGATTTGAATCAATTGCTAGGACATATGCTAACTTTTGAGAATGATATCAAAGGAGATGTTGATAAGAGTGCAGGTCATGCAATGTATTCTAAAGACAAGAAGAAAGCTAGCAAAGGAAAGCAACAATCAGTTGAAGATGAAGGTACTCCAAGTCAAGCAAACTTCCTAAGAGGAAGAGGAAGTGGCAGACGTAGAGGAAGAGGCAGAAATAACAAAGATAATGTCAAAGCTTGTTGGATATGTGGTTATCTCATGATTGTTGGCATAATAATCAAAGCAATGGTAACATTTTAGTCAAAGAGGAAGAGGTGGCAGATATCAGAGAGGAAACTTCAGAGGTAGAGGTGGTAGGAATTCTTTTGGAAGAAGTGGAGGAAGAAACTTGCAAAATCAATCCTATAATAACACCTACTATAATTATGCATCAGATCAGAAAGAAGATTCAACTCTTATTATGAATGTAGATGCGCAACAAGAAAGAACCACAAATTCAGAAGGGGTCACCTGTAGATTGCAAGAGAATTGTTTGGACAGCCCCGTTTGCTCCACTAAAGCATAGAATGTTGAAGTACACCCTTTTAGATTTCACTCCATTACGCCTGCCCATTGTTTGAGCACGGAAGTTCCCTATTTATCTTGCCAAGTGCATGTATGTGCTCTACACTGTTGGCTGTTATGTGCTATGCTTAACTTTGGTCGACAGCTGGGTCTCTCACTTCCATGTGCATCCCTCGTCATCACCTTTAGATATACTCCTCAGCTTCTGTCACATGCTTCCCCTGCATGCGTGACCCCTTTTCTGCTCCGGCCACTGTTCTGGACTATCCTATTGATCCTTAAGAGTGCAAGAAACAGACAACGAATTCCAAACAATCGACATAGCTGCTCACATAATCATCTGAGCTTTAGTCATGTTCACGGATAATTTCTACCCTAACTTCATGTTGGAACACATGATTTACATGGCAAGAAAAGAAATCACATGTGCATCTACAGTCCAGCACGTTGGAAATCTACTTGCATACCCTGAGAGGTAAACCCGATTCCATCTAAAGATTGAGAGGAAATCCTAACTAGCCTCTGACCTTCTATCAGAGCGGCCTCAAAACTCTCCCGAATTCATCTTCCTTGCCACTGTCCTTCCAAACCCCATCTATCCTTCCACACATGTCTTCAATAAGTAGTCAAAAGTAGCCTTGACAAAGTTTCCAAGTGCCTTTGTGGAGCCACGGGGGAAAGTAAAAACATCCTCAATCCCAGCAAACTGAAGTATCTTCTCAGGCACTCAAGCAACAACAATACCCGAACTTCCAGAAGCAGGAACAAGGCATACTTTGCGGCCAGAAATCTTGGCAAACTTAACAAGGATTATGGCCTCCCGAACCTGCTTCTTGCATGGATCCTTCTGTTACCAAAGCACCTCCCCCGACTTTTTACCTTTCTCTCCCCAGACGGGCTCCCTCCAAGCTCTCTCTTCTCCCCCCTTCGAACTTCTCCTCCTCCTCTGTTAACGTCCGAGCTCTCCTTGATGCAATGAAGACCTGCCAAAACGGATCAAAACAATCCCTTCCTTCTACTCCTGCTCCCGTCCAGCTTCCTCCTTACTCGCCTTGCACAACTTTTTAGCGCACAAATTCCCAGCTAACTCTTTTCTCCACCATAAACAGAGAACCCTCTAACTCCCCGAGTTATTTCAGCTTCATGTTGAGCCTCATGCATAATAGCATGTGGTTAATCTGATGTCGCTCGTAACATCTTCCAAATCTGTACAGTGAGGGATGGTTAAGCTGGCTGTTAACAACATTATTATCAAAAAGACATTGATTTGAAGCAAATGCCGAGGTGTGATGAACAGTGATAGAGGAGAATCGTCAAGAGGAGCGACAGTGAATGATTCGGGCCAAATCATAGAGATTCCCATCTACCTTCTTCATCTCCCCACTCGTCTTGCTTCCTAGAGTATCGGACTTCCAGCAGCTTCCTGTACCAAGCTAACACCCCCCCCTTGATCCTGCACAAGCACCACAAAAAAATGGAAAAAAAAAGAGCGCTTCTTTCCTATCGCCCAAGATAAAAAGGCCCCCCCTTGGCCTTCAGCTCCTTCCTAATAAACCTCCCCCCATTTCTTTCCCCATATGGGCATTCATAGCCCATAACCCCTCCTGCAACAGCCAATTTTTCACCTCAGAGCAGGCCGAGATTTCCCTCTTTTTCCTCAACACACAGAAGAATTCCCCCAGCCGTCAATAGATAGAGCCCTCCGCATACGGAGTAGAGATACTCATTCCCCCAAATAACAGCTCAAAGCTTTTAAACCTCATAAAGGTCATGGTATTTGGAGCAATCCCTTCGAGTTGCACGCATTCAAAACACATCCAGCTTGTTCTCAAAGGTCTTGTTGAGCAT
>CM035414.1:130648541-130703541 GCA_020310875.1 Ceratopteris richardii
AGGTCATAATTACCATTAACAAACCCGGGAATCGGAGGTTGAATATGACATACATTGCGGAAAGTTTTGAGCACAACCTGCATCAATCGAATATCTTGAGCATCATCTGGGCAGCTACATCTGGCATGGGGTGGAGGCGTGGCATCCAATGTCTGATGGTTGCTATCATGTATGATACTGTGGGGGTGCCGGTTGGGGGTGCAATGGCGGGGTAATTGAGCCATTCTTTACAGTTTACATTGTTCTGAACCTTGATGGTGAAGGCTTTCCATGATCTTCTTCTTTGTACTGGCCCATAACAAGGGTTATACTTCAAATGCATGGGAGCGTGATCCTAGGTTCTAAGCATTTCCGGGTATGTTTCAAGTAATCTTTGCCTCCAAGTAGGTTGGAATATATCCCCTTTTTTGGCTGCCTCTGGTATATCTTCTGGTTCGAACTGAGTGGCGAAAGTAGGGCACTTGTTGGTGACTCTTTTGATCTCTGCGCTATAGTTGGCCAACAATACAAAATATGGTTTATATTGTAATTCTGAGCTCGTGATGAGTCGTCTAGGAGCAAGGTGCCTGAAATACTCAGATTGAAGTATGGTTTCTTCAATGGCCTTCATTGCTAGCATCTGAGTGGAGACACATTCCTGATGAGTTTTCCCCATTTCTTCTACTTGTTTCATCCAGGCTGATGGGGGTTCCTCATAGGTATCTTGCCCTTCCTCCGTGATTCGTACTCCTGGAAGTGGTTGAGGCTCATAGTTCTCTTCAAATGCTTCCTCCACTGGAATAATAACTGCTTCTTCTTCTATGGGTTGCTCAGGTGGGGAAGGAGGTCATTCATATTGTAACAACTTGATTTTCAACTCTGCAATCTGTTGCCGTAGCTCAAGTACCTCACTGTTCGTTGAAGGTTCAGGTTCTGGCGAAGTAGCGGCATCGACCGTGTCTTTAGGTGTGGGTGGGTGTGTTGTCGGTACTTTGGATCCTTGTAGTTCCTTTATCTGGCCTGCCAACTAATCATGGGCTTCCAAGAGGGTTGCATAACCTTCTAAAACCTGTTGAATTTGCTCTGAGGGGACAACCAGGAATTTTGCAGGGTCTATAGGTGCTTCCGAGGCGTTTTCCATGGCCGCTTCTAGGTTCTCCTGGTGTTGTTGTTGTAGCCTTCGGTTCTCTTCTTGAGCCGCTGCTAGATGGCAGCGTAGTAGGGCCATGTTGCGCTGAAGTCTCACATTGCGGCCCATTTGATCTCGGAGCTGTTCCTCCATAGCCTTACTTGATTCCGTATACCTGGCTTCCATCTGTGCATTTGATTGTTTGAGAGCGGAAATTTCGTTTTGTGATGCCGTATTGCTGAACTCCAAGGCATTGACACGCTCCTGGAGTTGAGCCGAGAGATTGCAAAGCTCGTTGTTATGCTCTTCCAGTAATTTATACTCTTGTTTAATTTGTGTGGCCGCGTCGAACATTGTGTCTAGTGCATGACTAAATGATGTGAATGTGGGGTTAGAGGTGGAAGATGCAAGGGGACGGGGGATGGGTAAGGGCAAAGTGGATGATGTGCCTATGAGTGAAGTGAATTGTGATGCTGTTGGAACAAATGAGGTGGTGGTTGCTCCGGTGTCGGCGCGAAAGGGACGGTCGGTGGATCAGGGCGACCGCCAAAAATACGGCGCACCCCGGGTGCTTGGAGCAAGCTCAGGTGGGATCAAGGTGAATGTCGAGAATATTTAGTAGTGCAATTCGAAACAGTTTAGCCTATATATTTGAAGCTTATCTTATCTTCATTCAATTAGCAACGTACGATCAAAATAAGTTCAACATAAATGCATAGATTTAATTGTTTGCAAGTTATGCATTGGGATCTGAAACCTTACGATGATTGAATTACAATACTAAGTACATTAACGCATATAATAATGTTATCACTTGGGTATGACATTAAAATCTTTATATATGACGAAAGATCGATACAATTTTCGAAGAAGCATCATAGTACTTTGAACGTTTATAAATCAATTCGATGCATTAGCATTGCAATATCATCAAAAGTTTAGACAATCAATACATAAAACATAAAGTTCGTCTCTTCTTCATACAGTATGGATTCAATGTTCCTACCAGAAATCGTCCTCTTAAGTGTCTTTAAGTGTCTGAGCTGCAACAGCTGGAGTAAGAATTATCTCCAGCGACAGATGATTGAATTTTTTTCTATTGACTTTGATTACATATTCAGTCTACAGAAGTAACCATATAGTATGAATGATTGTTAGGTACGTTTAAAACTCACGCACAGAAGGTTCGATTCAAGATTTTTCACGCGGATTATATGTGATCTAGTACGGATCGTCGCACATTACACTCCACACTCATATGGTATTATTACTTCATATTCGATAAACTTTAACAGCAAACTCTTGATCTTCCAATCTTCTGATGTGCCATTGTTGTTGCGCAAAAGCGCAGTTCATGACTGCTAGAATCGGTGAAGGAGAATCGCCAATAGATTGTACAAGGCGCTGTCCGTAAAATGCATCAAAGATTCTTTTCCAGAGTGAATTTAGAGCATCGTCTTCGTTTCCTGTTTCTCAGTGTTGTGAATTGCTTTCTCCATTACTGTCTTCTGACATGAGGAATGCTAATCTGCAGACAGATGTTCCCACGCTGATCTATATCTCTAGCTGCTGTAGACGAGAAACAAGAAGAAGGTTTGACAGTTAAGAATGCCGTTCGTGATCCAGATAGTCGAAAACGGAGGAGGAGGGAGGGAGGAGAAGGAACGGAGAGAGAAAGCGGTGCTCGCAGCTCTGGACTTTTGGGATGGAACAGCACAGGACTCGCGCTTCTGCAGGTGGAGATGATGGTGAAATGCGCACTGGCCGCTCTTAGTGAAGAAATATCTCAGAAGTTAGAATTCTGCTTCGCGCTTCACGCCTGCTCGTGCGCTCATGAATTGCCACAGCACTGCAAGCTTCATAAATCTCTATGCAACATCAATCATTATTTTAGTGTTATTAGCAGCATCAAAGGTCTTCAAACGTTCTATGCAAAACTGTCAGCCACGTCTCTTATTGACTCATTTGTGTCAATCTTTCCGCATATTCTCTGTATCAGCAGCACAACACAAAATCCTTCTCTTGTCTCCTACAGGTGACAGAAGGAAACAAAAAAAAAAGAAGCGCACGATATGCTCAAAAGAATTTGAGTTTCAAATACAAAAGCTCACAATCAGTCCGTATCGTTGTTGAAGTTTCTACGCAAAAGTGGGATCGTCATGTTCAGAAATCGTTGGAGCATCATCGCTGACTGCAAAAGTGCCTTTCAATTCCGTGTGCTACCTCCTCCTTCAGGACGTCGTTCTGAAGATGGTGATTCTCCTTCCTTAGATTATATCTGCCAGCAACAAAACATGAAATGGCCTGCCAAACAAAACATTCGGGGCCCCAATATGGAGCAAAGCCCACATATTTATACACACAGAGATCATGTTTTTACCACTCTTTTGGTTTCTACTTTACGTTTGCATCCACACTTTAATCCACACTTAATCACCACTCTTTTAATTAGCTTTATGCACACAACTTACTTTCACCTCTCTTTTGATCTACACTACTTCTCACCACTCCTTTCTATCAACCAACTTTTTCACTTTAAATCCATCATCTATTTAAACCATTCTTTTAACTTGCACTCACAATTACCACACTTTCAACCTACTACTTTAACCACTTTATTTACACACTCAACTCACACCACTCTTTAAACACTACTCACATACACCATTCATTAATTATCCATTTCTTTTTCATTTTAATTGAATTATCCTAATTTTCTTAATTTAATAATGCATTTAAATTACGCTTAAGTTAAGCATTTAATATATTCAAACCTTAGTATTAAATGCACATACATGATTAAATAATTAATTAAGCCATATTTTAATTTTTGTTAATGAACCAATGTTTAGATATAGATTAATTTCCTTCAATATTAATTATTTTAACCCTTGAACCATTCTAAAATCCTAAAAAACCTACTTAAAACCCATCAAAACCCTATTGAAACCCTTTGGAAATCCTTGATAACCCATTAAAATCTTTCTGATTCTTTGTAAAACCTAACATGAACCCATTAAAATCTTTTGAGACCCTTCAGATGAACCTAATTGACATAAAATCATGTGAACTTAGACAACCCTAGGGTTAAATACCCATGAATCAAGCATATATCAATATGAAATACTCATTAAATATGAAATTAGAGTAAACCCTAATATGAACATGTATTCTTTAACCTTTCCCGTATCTGCAAACACTTCAAAAATAGTTAATTCCAATCAACATAATTGTTTAACAGTGATATACAAGGTTAGAATTCACCAATTAAGTTAATTGTATTTTATCTGGTCATCAACTGGAAAGTTGAAAACTTTCCGACATTCGCCCCGGCCAAACCTGTGCATCCTTCGGATGCGCCAACCTGCAGATCATAGAAAGCAATATCAAATTCTTTTGAAACTTATTCATGACTCAAATTCAATTTCTCTGTATATAAAAATGCTTCTATCATTAGTACATCTTCAACTAGCAAAGAAAACTTATAAAATTATGTAAACTTGAATTTAAACATTTTCGTTCAATGCATGAATTGGAAACAGGTTTTAGAAGGAAACTATAGAAGTCATTCAAATAGTGTTCGTACTAACTCTTCTATTAACTCTGTTCATAAGTAAAGCATATGTTATATAGGCCTTCTATCCTCATCTTCTAACCACTTGCCATTAAGATACAAAAAACTAACTCCCCTCTAGCATACATCCGCCTTACATAGCCTGCTTTTCAAATCAGAAGTGATTTCGAGACCACAACTGATTTATTTGATTTTTCTTTTATCTCATAATTTTCCCTTTTTGTCATTTTTCCTCTTTTCATATGTAGCAACTATTAATGTACTGTTTTCAATTTTCTTCGCAACTTTTTTGATGAAGGGGAAAGGCTTAACCCCTAATCAGAGCAAAGGATCTAGAGGTAAGCTGAAGCAGGAACTAGGATCTTTTAAGCTAAATGGGTCAGATTTAAGGAAGCTTACCTATATAAAACAAGCCTACTTCTACTGGGAGTTGCAAGTTAAGGGTTCCTTCAACTATTCATATGACAGCCATAGGTCTCTAATTCCTATCTTCTATTCAAGCACATTCCTACTTCAGTGTAAATTCTACTTTGCATAATTTTATAAGAAGTTTCTTAACCTAGCTGAAGAATGTACAATTCTAATTATGATAATGCATGGAAAAACAAAACTTAAAACATTAATCAGGGTTAGAACTGTTTCACCTGATCTATATTGATTCCATCTTTAGCATCGCCTTTCATCCAAATATCGTTTTAATTGCTTAAATTTTAAACTGCATGTACTATCTTCAATCTCCTGCGCTTCATTCATAGTCTATTCTTGAAGAAAATCTTAGTTCATCAATCCTGAAAAATAACTCAACTCAAAATCTTGTGAGAAACATAATTATTAGCAAACTTATACAAAAGGAAGCAATCCAAGATAATATTTCTCGATAGTCCATCTGTAAAACCCAAAGCAATAGTAAGTCAAACTCTGTAGCTTTCATGATATTCCACTGAAATATTAAATCCTCCATTCTTGCTTGACCTGTATCAAACCACTCAAAACTTGATTAGAAAAACCATATTTGATTCATTAATGAAATTCATAATTTTTCTTTTATAAAGAAAGAAAATAAAACAAAACCCATATACATACCTTTTTGATGAGGAAGTAGGTTGTAACTCCCATATAAATACCTTTTTGATGAGGAAGTAGGTTGCAACTCCCATATAAATATTCTTCATGGATAGAAAACATTCACAAAATTTCTTAAACTGTTATTCATCATAATTATCAAAAAGAATGTGGACTATTTCTCGGTTTGAACGTCTCATCTGTATGCAATAATAATTTTATAAAAAACTTCTCATCAAATTCCTTTTTCATAAGAAAACCAAATCAATTTGATTCATCTTTTCTTGTCAAATATATTAATCATTTCTTAGTTTAATCATTTCTTAATTTAATCATTTCTTCTATTTTCTTCAATGGTACATTCTTAGTTTTCTTGTTAAGTTTTAAAGGTTTTGATTGTTGTGAATTTATATTCATTTTTGTTTCGATTTGTTTAATTATATGATCAAGAAGTTGCTTGTCTATTTCATTTGTTTGTTTGTTTTGATTCATAATACTTTGTTTGGTCTCTTCTTGTTTAATTCCTTCTTCTTTAAATTGATTATATTCATGTTTGTGAAATTGAGTTTGAAGTTGTTTAAGCTTGACTTGATCAAACAAATTCTCATTAGAAAGGAGCATTGGATCAAGTGAAATCTGTACATTATTAAGTTTCCTTGCTCCTACTTGTATTTCATGCTCAAAATCACCTAGATCAATTTCCAATTGCTCTTCTATAATCGATTTTTGATCTTCTTCCTTTAGTTTTATCATTTTGATTTCTTCTTTTAGCTCTTGTTTTTGGTTTGATGTCCTCTCCCTTATTTCTTCTTTTGTTTGAATGTTCATATGTATGATAGGCTTCCATACTTTTTTACTTTCACATGGATTAGGTTTAGTTTGAATCTCCTTAAATAGTTCTTTCATTCCACCCCTTCCTAGATTTAATTTTAAAGGTGATCGATCCTGATAATTACAAATTTTCCTTTCAAATTCAACCACTAGTTTCTGTTTTCGTGCATCTTCGTACGACCTGCAATTCCAAAATGCATGGCCATATTGATCGCACCAAAAACACTGCAAAGGTCTCATTCGAGTCCTATTTGATGGTCTTAATGAATGTCTACAACTAGATTTTCTACAATCATGAGCATGTGTTATAGATGAAGGATCTATAAACAAACTTTGGCTCATTCCCTCCTTTTCATGCTCACATTTAGCTAGCTCTAAATCTTGTATTCGTTTAGATAATATTTCATACTTCTGGTTCATTTCTTGAAACTTAGCATTCATTTCCTCTTTCCAAGTTCTAAGACTAGTTTTTAATACTTGTAAAGTCTCTGGCATAGCTTTAAGTGTATCATTTAAAGTCAAAATCACTCTAAATTTCTTTTCTATAGCTTCATTTGCCTTGTTTTCCATTTCTATGAATTTATCTTCCCATTTTCTCAAATGTTGATCTATCAATGCGTTCACATATGCTTCATCAATAACAATACTTGTTGAATTATGCTCTTGTAAATTAATTTCAAAAGATTCTTTACATTGATGTATATTTTTCATGTTTGTACGCTGCTTTTTGCCCATAACTCACACTTGAATATCAAAGAAGCACCACATAAACGAAAAACAAGCTATGAGGTTATACATACATCAAACATACATTACTTGGCATTAATTTGAGAAAAAAGTCCAGAACCATGTACCTGAGCTGCAAGGCCATTTGTTCACGTCGGGTTCACCAATGTCGGCGCGGAAGCAACAGTCGGTGGGTCAGGGCGACCGCCAAAAATACGGCGCACGCCGGGTGCTTGGAGCAATCTCAGGTATGATGAAGATTCAATCAAACTCAACAAATGTAATTAGTTCAAAATCAAAGTCTTGAATTTCCCAAAGAAGGCACTAAAGTTCAAGGAAAATTAATTAACTCGTAGTTTGATACTTCTCTTCACTAAAGTTCAATGACAAGTACTCAAATTGCAAGTCGAGGCTTTTAATCCGAAAAACAAATGTTGGGCACATTCCTTTTCTTAAAAAAATGGAACCTTGAAAATTCTTAATGACTTCTTGAAGTTCAATATTAGCCAATTCAAGAGATAACGTAATAGTGTCTTAACACATGTGTTCCAGGAATTATACACTTTTATGCTTTCTATATATATCAAGGGTTAGATCAACGCACGTAGCAAAACAACATAATCACCTTGTTCATCGGTCTTGTGACTAATACGTCTTGGAGAATTGTGTCACAAATTTTCACAGTTTTAAAGATATGCTTGTTGAGTTAGTACAAAAGAACTTAGAATCTTCATATTCGTATAGCGCAATAGACTAAGCTTAGTAAGAAATATATTTTGCAACCATAAATAACTTTAGCACAATAGTACAAGGAAAAAATAAGGTTCACGTAAGCTCTAGGATAATTATAACTTAAAATTTCAAACCTGTTAGTGGGTTTAAGAGAGAACACTCATAAGAGTTGCGCTAATCTTACTAGAGGAATTTTAATGCATATGATCTATATGAGCAGAGGAATTTCAATTCATAATTTTGATGGAATTCGTACTAGTCAATGCTATGTGTAACGCTGATAATCATGAGAGCACCAAATTAAGATGAAATTTCAGTGTCCTGAAATGGATAATAAGTACGATACTCTGAAGTTTCTCATAAAGGTCAGACAATTTCGTGCTCTGTCACTGAGGCCTAGGAAGGCTGCCGACACCGATCTGTATGGTCTGAGATGTATGACGATTTATTCTGAAAAGTAGTCCAGATCGTTGTGCGCATCAGGAACTTGTTCTGTATTGACCTCCTTGTCTAGCATCATTATTTTCAAAGAATTTATTCATTCCACTTCAATTATAAATGATTAGCGCCGCAGTCGGAACATAAAAGAGATCGATCTGAGAGTATCTGCTCACGCATTACTCTGAAGAGCGCGACAACACTTCATCTTGATATCCAACCCACAAGTCAGCAGTTCTTCAGGGTATTTGGAATTACTACAAAACATCAACATCAATAGCCTGTGCAAATCATGGGTGTGTTAGGACTGTAACATGGCACATAATCCATCAATTCATCATCACGTCAAATACATATTCTGGGCAGTTCAGTGTTGCTCCAGAAATTCAATTCAGAAAGAAAACATCAGAAGTTTTTTGTTCTTTTTATATTAGAATCAGCAACTATTCGCAAAGGCGTTTGTATCAGAAAATTGCAATGTACGCAACGTTCATCATCATAGTATGTTATCGTGGCGTGAACAATCAGAGGATGATGGTTAATCAAAATTCAAAATAACTCATACCATTCATTTCTGTAGATCTTCATCAAATCTTCCAGTGAGCATTATGAAGTAGGAGATTTTTCCATCGTTTTTTCTTCTGAGTTCATCAACTCCAGCAGCGCGTCCCACTTTGTTGGAAGAACTCTTCCTTCGCCCACAACTGCCGCCGCGTTGTCACATAATTCCTGAAGCTCCATCAGATCGTCCAGTGTTTGTCTCCATTCTCCTCAGATACGTGCTCCAGCCTTCGCCTTGCGCATTAAGAATTAACTCCATCAATTACCTCTGCAACCGATTGCTCTGCCCTCTGCATCATACATTATGGTTCTGATTCATCGGCTTCTCACGCGTCAGATGAATGAGTCAGATGTAATTGTGTAGAAAACCTCCTTTATTTTTCACAATAGATGCTTCTTGATCATGAATTGCCAGCCGTTAATATCTGTGGCCTATTGAGCAGAAGCACCCTCACTTCATTGGAAGACTTCTTCTTTCGGAGTTTTCTTTCAGCGACGGGGCATCTTGGCTCAGCTACATGGGACTCAGGCGAGATGCTTGCCCAAAAAGTACAGCAAACAGATTTTCGTGTCGGAAGAACCCCGCCCCCCCCCCCCGTCAGATTATATCTACCAGAAACAAAACATGAAGTGGCCTGCCAAAAACATTCGCAGCCATTATGGAGCAAAGCCCACATATTTATACACACAGAGAGTCATGAGATTACCACTCTTTTGGTTTCTACTTTTCATTTGCATCCACACTTTAATCCACACTTAATCACCACTCTTTTAATTAGCTTTATGCACACAACTTACTTTCACCTCTCTTTTGATCTACACTACTTCTCACCACTCCTTTCTATCAACCAACTTTTTCACTTTAAGTGCATCATCCTTTCAGACCACTCCTTAATTCACTTTAATTACACACTTAGCTCACACCATTCTTTAAACACTTTTCATATATATCACTCATTAATTATCCATTACTTTTTCATTTTAATTGAATTATCCTAACTTTCTTAATTTAATAATGTATTTAAATTAGGCTTAGGTTAAGCATTTAATATATTCAAACCTTAGTATTAAATGCACATACATGATTAAATAATTAATTAAGCCATATTTTAATTTTTGTTAATGAACCAATGTTTAGATATAGATTAATTTCCTTCAATATTAATTATTTTAACCCTTGAACCATTCTAAAACCCTAAAAAACCTACTTAAAACCCATCAAAATCCTATTGAAACCCTTTGGAAATCCTTGAAACTCATTAAAATCTTTTTGATCCCTATCATTAGTCCATTGATATTGACATAAATCCTAGTATTAACCCATTAAAATCTTTTGAGACCCTTCAGATGAACCTAATGAACATAAAATCATGTGAACTTAGACAACCCTAGGGTTAAATACCCATGAATCAAGCATGTATAAATATGAAATACTCATTAAATATGAAATTAGAGTAAACCCTAATATGAACATGTATTCTTTATCATTTCCTGTATCTGCAAACACTTCAAAAATAGTTAATTCTAATCAACATAATTGTTTAACAATGATATACAAGGTTAGAATTCACCAATTAAGTTAATTGTATTTTATCTGGTCATCAACTGGAAAGTTAAAAACTTTCCGACATTCGCCCCGGCCAAACCTGTGCATCCTCCGGATGCGCCAACCTGCAGATCATAGAAAGCAATATCAAATTCTTTTGAAACTTATTCATTACTCAAATTCAAATTGCCTGTATATAAAACATGCTTCTATCATTAGTACATCTTCAAATAGCAAAGAAATCTTATAAAATTATGTAAACTTGAATTTAAACCTTTTCGTTCAATGCATGAGTTGGAAAACAGTTTTTAGAAGGAAACTATAGAAGTCATTCAAATAGTTTTCGTACTAACTCTTCTATTAACTCTGTTCATAAGTAAAGCATATGTTATATAGGCCTTCTATCCTCATCTCCTAACCACTTGCCATTAAGATACAAAACTAACTCCCCTCTAGCATACATCCGCCTTATATAGCCCGCTTTTCAAATCAGAAATGATTTCGAGACCACAACTGATTTATTTGATTTTTCTTTTATCTCATTTTTTTATCATAATTTTTCTTTTTGTCATTTTTCCTCTTTTCATATGCAGCAACCATTAATGTACTCCTTTCAATTTTTCTTCGCAACTTTTTTTTTTTTTTTTTTTGATGAAGGGGAAAGGCTTAACCCCTAATCAGAGCGAAGGATCTAGAGGTAAGCTAAAGTAGGAACTAGGATCTCTTTTGCTAAATGGGTCAGATTTAAGGAAGCTTACCTATATAAAACAAGCCTACTTCTACTAGGAGTTGCAAGTTAAGCGTTCCTTCAACTATTCATATGACAGCCATAGGTCTCTAATTCCTATCTTCTATTCAAGCACATTCCTACTTCAGTGTAAATTCTATTTTTCATAATTTTATAAGAAGTTTCTTAACCTAGCTGAAGAATGTACATTTCTAATTATGCTAATGCATGGAAAACCAAAACTTAAAACATTAATCAGGGTTAGAACTGTTTCACTTGATCTATATTGATTCCATCTTTAGTATTGCCTTTCATCCAAATATCGTTTTGATTGCTTAATTTTGAAACTGCATGTACTATCTCCTGCTCTTTAGTCTATCAATAAGCTCCCAATCTTCATGCTAATCCTAAAAACTAACTCACTCAAAATCTTGTGAGAAACAAAATTATTAGCAAACTCATACAAAAGGTAGCAATCCAAGATAATATTTCCCGATAGTCCATCTGTAAAACCCAAAGCAATATTAAATCAAACTTTGTAGCTTTCATAATATTCCTTTGTAATATCCAATCATCTATTTTTGCTTGACCTGCATCAAACCACTCACAAACGTGATAAAAAAAAACCATATTTGATTCATTAATGAAATTCATAATTTTCTTTATAAAGAAAGTAAAACAAATCCATATAAATACCTTTTTGATAAGGAAGTAGGTTATAACTCCCATATAAATACCTTTTTGATGAGGAAGTAGGTTGTAACTCCCATATAAATACCTTTTTGATGAGGAAGTAGGTTGTAACTCCCATGCTTGTATCTTTTGATGAGGGAGAGATACAACTCCTTGACTCGTATCTTTTGATGAGGGAGAGATACAACTCCTTGACTCGTATCTTTTGATGAGGGAGAGATACAACTCCCGTTCATGTGTGTTTTTGATTTTTAGGGAGAACACTTACTAAACTCCCGGATTTATAAGGTATTGGTGATCTTTGTATATTTTGTTCAATTTGTTTAATAATTTCATCAATCATCTTCTTTTGTTCTTTGTTTATACTCTTCTCTTTATCAAGTTCTTTTGGTTTATTCTGACTAGTTTCTTGATTCTTAATGTGCTCTTTATCAAGTTCTTTAGGTTTTCTCTGACTAGTTTCTTGATTCTTAATCTCATACCCCAATTTAGTTTTCCATTTATTCACTTTATCTTGATCAAATAATGCATCATTCTCTAAAAGCTCTAGATCACATGTGATATAATAGTTATCATCTTTCTTCGTCATTAATATTACTTGCTCATCTTTTTGCTCACTCGTATCTATAAGTTTTTGGGTTTCCCAAGATTTTGATTCATCAACTGTTTGCTCTTGATTATGGATTGATCTCTTAATTTCTTGATTAACAATTTTATCATCCATATGTTTCTTTGGTCGCCATTGATATGTTTGTGTCATTCTTAATTTTCTTGGTTTTGATTTTGTTTGTTCAAAAAGTTTTTTCATTCCCCCTCGACTTAAGTTTAAGCATAAAGGGACATGAGTATGGACATCACATATTTTCTTCCCAAGTTGACAAACTATTTGATGTTTGCATGCATGTTCAAAGGCAATACAATTATCATAGGTATGACCGATTTGGTCACACCAAAAACATCGAATAATGCGTTTTCGCATCTTATTTGATTTTTTTGGTATTATCCTAGGAATAGGTTTTCTAAGATCACATGAAGGTTTTTGATCAGGCATATATGTAGACAAATTATGGACTCTTACTTCATGTTCTTGATTAAGTTTTAATCCTTGCATTTGTTTAGATAATCTTTCATACTTCTGGTTTATTTCTTGAATCTCAGCATTCATTTTCTCTTTCCAAGTTTTAAGACTATTTGATAATACTGGTAGACTCTCTTCCATAGCATTGATTGAATCATTTAGAGTCAAAATCACTCTAAATTTCTTTTCTATAGCTTCATTTGCCTTGTTTTCCATTTCTATGAATTTATCTTCCCATTTTCTCAAATGTTGATCTATCAATGCGTTCACATATGCTTCATCAATAACAATACTTGTTGAATTATGCTCTTGTAAATTAATTTCAAAAGATTCTTTACATTGATGTATATTTTTCATGTTTGTACGCTGCTTTTTGCCCATAACTCACACTTGAATATCAAAGAAGCACCACATAAACGAAAAACAAGCTATGAGGTTATACATACATCAAACATACATTACTTGACATTAATTTGAGAAAAAAGTCCAGAACCATGTACCTGAGCTGCAAGGCCGTTTGTTCATGTCGGGTTCACCAATGTCGGCGCGAAAGGGACGGTCGGTGGATCAGGGCGACCGCCAAAAATATGGCACACCCCGGGTGCTTGGAGCAAGCTCAGGTGGGATCAAGGTGAATGTCGAGAATATTTAGTAGTGCAATTCGAAACAGTTTAGCCTATATATTTGAAGCTTATCTTATCTTCATTCAATTAGCAACGTACGATCAAAATAAGTTCAACATAAATGCATAGATTTAATTGTTTGCAAGTTATGCATTGGGATCTGAAATCTTACGATGATTGAATTACAATACTAAGTACATTAACGCATATAATAATGTTATCACTTGGGTATGAAATTAAAATCTTTATATATGACGAAAGATCGATACAATTTTCGAAGAAGCATCATAGTACTTTGAACGTTTATAAATCAATTCGATGCATTAGTATTGCAATATCATCAAAAGTTTAGACAATCAATACATAAAACATAAAGTTCGTCTCTTCTTCATACAGTATGGATTCAATGTTCCTACCAGAAATCGTCCTCTTAAGTGTCTTTAAGTGTCTGAGCTGCAACAGCTGGAGTAAGAATTATCTCCAGCGACAGATGATTGAATTTTTTTCTATTGACTTTGATTACATATTCAGTCTACAGAAGTAACCATATAGTACGAATGATTGTTAGGTACGTTTAAAACTCACGCACAGAAGGTTCGATTCAAGATTTTTCACGTGGATTATATGTGATCTAGTACGGATCGTCGCGCATTACACTCCACACTCATATGGTATTATTACTTCATATTCGATAAACTTTAACATCAAACTGTTGATCTTCCAATCTTCTGATGTGCCATTGTTGTTGCGCAAAAGCGCAGTTCATGACTGCTAGAATCGGTGAAGGAGAATCGCCAATAGATTGTACAAGGCGCTGTCCGTAAAATGCATCAAAGATTCTTTTCCAGAGTGAATTTAGAGCATCGTCTTTGTTTCCTGTTTCTCAGCGTTGTGAATTGCTTTCTCCATTACTGTCTTCTGACATGAGGAATGCTAATCTGCCGACATATGTTCCCACGCTGATCTATATCTCTAGCTGCTGTAGACGAGAAACAAGAAGAAGGTTTGACAGTTAAGAATGCCGTTCGTGATCCAGATAGTCGAAAATGGAGGAGGAGGGAGGGAGGAGAAGGAACGGAGAGAGAAAGCGGTGCTCGCAGCTCTGGACTTTTGGGATGGAACAGCACAGGACTCGCGCTTCTGCAGGTGGAGATGATGGTGAAATGCGCACTGGCCGCTCTTAGTGAAGAAATATCTCAGAAGTTAGAATTCTGCTTCGCGCTTCACGCCTGCTCGTGCGCTCATGAATTGCCACAGCACTGCAAGCTTCATAAATCTCTATGCAACATCAATCATTATTTTAGTGTTATTAGCAACATCAAAGGTCTTCAAACGTTCTATGCAAAACTGTCAGCCACGTCTCTTATTGACTCATTTGTGTCAATCTTTCCGCATATTCTCTGTATCAGCAGCACAACACAAAATCCTTCTCTTGTCTCCTACAGGTGACAGAAGAAAATAAAAAAAAAAGAAGCGCACGATATGCTCAAAAGAATTTGAGTTTCAAATACAAAAGCTCACAATCAGTCCGTATCGTTGTTGAAGTTTCTACGCAAAAGTGGGATCATCATGTTCAGAAATCCTTGGAGCATCATCGCTGACTGCAAAAGTGCCTTTCAATTCCGTGTGCTACCTCCTCCTTCAGGACGTCGTTCTGAAGATGGTGATTCTCCTTCCTTAGATTATATCTGCCAGCAACAAAACATGAAATGGCCTGCCAAACAAAACATCTGGGGCCCCAATATGGAGCAAAGCCCACATATTTGTACACACAGAGATCATGTTTTTACCACTCTTTTGGTTTCTACTTTACGTTTGCATCCACACTTTAATCCACACTTAATCACCACTCTTTTAATTAGCTTTATGCACACAACTTACTTTCACCTCTCTTTTGATCTACACTACTT
Source organism: Ceratopteris richardii (assembly GCA_020310875.1). Classification (NCBI taxonomy): domain Eukaryota; kingdom Viridiplantae; phylum Streptophyta; class Polypodiopsida; order Polypodiales; family Pteridaceae; genus Ceratopteris; species Ceratopteris richardii. The sequence continues at coordinate 130,664,151 of CM035414.1, forward strand.
CTCACCACTCCTTTCTATCAACCAACTTTTTCACTTTAAATGCATCATCTATTTAAACCATTCTTTTAACTTGCACTCACAATTACCACACTTTCAACCTACTACTTTAACCACTTTATTTACACACTCAACTCACACCACTCTTTAAACACTACTCACATACACCATTCATTAATTATCCATTTCTTTTTCATTTTAATTGAATTATCCTAATTTTCTTAATTTAATAATGCATTTAAATTAGGCTTAAGTTAAGCATTTAATATATTCAAACCTTAGTATTAAATGCACATACATGATTAAATAATTAATTAAGCCATATTTTAATTTTTGTTAATGAGCCAATGTTTAGATATAGATTAATTTCCTTCAATATTAATTATTTTAACCCTTGAACCATTCTAAAATCCTAAAAAACCTACTTAAAACCCATCAAAACCCTATTGAAACCCTTTAGAAATCCTTGATAACCCATTAAAATCTTTCTGATTCTTTGTAAACCCTAACATGAACCCATTAAAGTCTTTTGAGACCCTTCAGATGAACCTAATTGACATAAAATCATGTGAACTTAGACAACCCTAGGGTTAAATACCCATGAATCAAGCATATATCAATATGAAATACTCAATAAATATGAAATTAGAGTAAACCCTAATATGAACATGTATTCTTTAACCTTTCCCGTATCTGCAAACACTTCAAAAATAGTTAATTCCAATCAACATAATTGTTTAACAGTGATATACAAGGTTAGAATTCACCAATTAAGTTAATTGTATTTTATCTGGTCATCAACTGGAAAGTTGAAAACTTTCCGACACCGGTGGATGGTGAAATGTCCATGGGATCGGACGTGATAGTGTGTGAAGTGTGAATTGTGAATACAGGAATGGTGGGTAGTGTGTTAGTGGTGGCAGTGAATGTGGGGAAGTGGGGTTGGGGAAGGGACTTTTTATTATAATTCTCAACTTGTTGGAGTATATTTACAAGGTTTGTCCAGAATGAGGGTTGGGTGACTTGGGTTGATGCTAAGGGGGTTAACAGGGGTACAGTGGGTAGGGGTTGGGAGGGAGGAAATGTGTGGGTGACTGGAAAAGGTTGGGATAAGGTCTGGCTAGTGGCAAGTGGTTGTCCAAGGGCAGGGAGATAGGAAGGGTGACCTATTATGGTTTGATCGGTGGCAGGATGACCTGTGTGAGGTTCCAAAATTTGGGCGGAAGAGATGGATGTGGGTAAAGGGAAGGATGTAAAAACGGAGGTGTGTACAATGGGTTCACCATGGGTGGATATAGGTTGTTCAGGAAGACTAGTGGAGAGGGGTTTTGAGGGCTGGATGGAAGGTGACGGTGGAGATGGTACCTGTGTATTTACATCTTGTTCATCAGTGGGACTTGGGTTAGTCATGTGAACATCCTCTGAAATTGTGGTAGGCAATGCCGTAGAGACTTCCATTTGAATCATTTTTCCCCGCCGTGGTCGTGTATCAATCCTTCGTTGATCATAGGCAGGGTTCTCCTGATAGACCATTGTCCTCATTGCTTCCCCGATCCCACATGTGTCTGCCAACAGATTCAATGATTCAACAAAATGTGAGTCTACATTCTTGGCTTGCAGCATTTGGTTCACTAGGGCTCTATTCACCTCTTCTGTCATCTTATGTCTTCTCTGTACCTGCTTGATTGTCTTGTATAGCCGTTTGAGTTGTGCCGTGTAGGTAGGGGCCTCCTCTTCACTCTCTTCTGGTTCATTTCCCCGTTCTTCTTCCTGATTTTGTGTGCTTGGATCATGAGGATGTTGTGCCTCATCTCCCCAATGTACCCTGCTTGCCTCGCCCTGTGGCTGGTCTCTTCGGAATGATGATCCCGGATCGGCATTGTCAGGAAAACCTTCACTATCAGATAAGTGGGCCGTCTGCAAGAATCTTTCAAAATCAAAATTGGGATCCTCAGTTAAGGTGGCCATAGATGCAAACTCGGCATCGGTAGGTAGTGGAGGGGCAGATGGAGTGGGTTGTATCCTATCGCCTGATTGTGTTCCTTGGAGATGGATGGTGAAAGGGTCTACTTGGGCCTCTTCTCTAGGGGAAGCTTCGGTTGTGGCCTCGTAAGGGATCATGACCTGGGAGAGTGATCCACGCATTCGTTTTGCTGGTTGATTCCCTGACTTCCGCCCCTTGAAAAACTCCAGTTGTGAGTATATAAGGGCCCTGGCTATTGGCACGTCATATGCAAGACATCTATAGATAACTCTGGTAATCACACAGCAGCCATGTAACGTATGCTTCCTCACACCCCGCTTGCCTGCTTCATACAATTGGTCCAAAATCCATACAGGCATCTTAATTGGCAAGCTTCCAGTCTCTGCTAGATATAATCCATACCATTCTTCTTGTGAGGTTGGGTAAAGCGGTCTTGAGCTGGAAATGCGAAGTGTTGAAGGCACATTCGCAGGGGGATGGCGATGTTAGGGGTGAGGGCACACATTTCCTTCAACTTCTTGATTCTGTTGCTCTTCATTGACTCTGGTATCAAGGGATCGCGATCGGAAGGCACATGGGTGCCATACATCTGAAGGGCTTCCCTGATTACAGTAGTATTTAACTCAAATTTCTTCATTTCCTCCTGGTTCGATAGGGAGGGTACCCAGAATGTGCCTGAATGATCTTTATCTCCTGTCGGCTTCAGTGTGGAAATCAGGTAGTAGCACTGTTGGAAGCAGTCAGAGGCACAGACGCCACGGAAGCATGTGAAGACGAAGCAGGGAGCCAGGCGGATCAATTTTTTAAACAAATATATTTCTTATTAATTCTCCAAACATTCAACAGTGATTATTATCACTAATTGTAACATATGTATCATAAGAAAACCCCATTTTGTAATCCATAGCTCCATTTTGTGCAAGCCGAGGAGTCCTCGAGCTTGAGGAGCTTAGGTAGAATGCGCGTACCAATTTTCGTTATTTTTAGACATCGTTTACCCTTCCAAATAGCATCTAGGACCTATTTTTTAACTAGGCCGGTCACTAGATGTGAAACCGGTCAAAACTAGTCTAGAAACTATAAAAAGAGCTAGAGAGCTCATTTTTGTGGTTGGTTCATTTTGGTTAGTGTGAGCATAGAGCTAGTTGGAGCTTGTAAGAGTATTCTTGAGCAATAGAGCTAATTTTCCCACCTTCCATTGTGTCTTGCTTGTCTCTTCATCGTGTGTGTGTATGTGTGTGTGCATCTTTGTGCTTCTCACCTTCACTCTCACATCATCTCACGTTCACGATCTCCATATCACTCCTACCTCTCCCTCGGATTGACATTAAGGAGGTGAAGCTTCTTAACGTGGTCCTCACCATTGTGCTAGAGCAACACCAAATTTGGCGCCGTTGCCGGGGATCGAGTCTAGGACGAATGTGTGATGGTAAGAGTATAGCAAGAAGTGGCGTTGGAAGGTAAAAATTTCAGTTTTTGTTGTTGTTTTTACTTAGTTTTTAGTGTTTTTCACCTTCCCCATACTCCATCTTCATCATCGCATCATCATCTCCATCTCCAAAAAAATCAGAAAATTCACCATATCCACCCATTCACCTCATTTCCCCTCATTTGTGCATGCGAGAGAGCGAGAGAGAGTTTTTGCGCTTGTATGCACTTGTGTTTTCTTGAGTTTTCTTGCAGGTACAGAGCTTCAGAGCATCAGGAAAGCTTCCAAAAGGTAAAAAATGTACTTTCTGTCAGAAATTTCCGACTGTGTCGGACCATCGCGATGGTCCGCCAAGTTCGGATTTTGAGGTAGGCGACCACACCACGAGGTAGGCGATCCTTGCGCACACAAGGCACCATAGTTGCATTTCAAAAATTCGTCATTTGGTGGACCATCGCGATTGGCTCGGACCATCGCGATTGTGTCACACCATCGCGATAGGCTCACGCCATCGCGACGGCTCGGCCGGACCATCGCGACGGTTCGCTTTTTCGGACCATCGCGACGGTTCACTTGAGCCATCGCGACGGTCCACTTGGACCATCGCGACGGTTCAGCTGACCCCGGACCATCGCGATTGGCCTATGCCATCGCCACGACAGTGCCACGTGTCACGATAGACCATCGCGACGGTTCACTTCAGCCATCGCGACAGCCCAAAATCGGACCATCGCGATTGGCTCAAGCCATCGCATCGCGGACCATCGCGACGGGTCACTTCGGACCATCGCGATTGTCCACCGTTGACCGTTGACCTCGCCATCGCGATTGTCCGCCCGATCACGCCATCGCGACGGTTCATTTTTTGGACCATCGCGACGGTTCGACCTCACGCCATCGCGATCGTTCACTTCGAGCCATCGCGACGGTTCACCTTTTCGCGCCATCGCGATTGTCCAAATCCCGCGCCATCGCGACGGTTCGCTCGGACCATCGCGACGGTCCCAGACCATCGCGATTGCCCACCCCCATCGCAAATTTTGGACTTCAATTTTTGACCAATTTTGAGGGTATTTTTGAAAAATTTTTGGACCATTAGACTCATAGGAGACCCCTTAGCTCATATTTGAGGGAAAACTGGATTGTCAATTTTTACCCCCCAGGGCCTGAACGCTCATAACTTTTTCATCCGAAGTCCGTTTTTTGAGCTTAATAGCTCGTTAGAAAGCTCGTGACGAGTACTACGTGACCTCAACTGTTTTTTTCATAAAGAATACATCTATTTTTGGATAAGCTATTTTGAGGTTCACCTAGTCTGGGACTAGGAAGTCAGGGGGCACACATTAAAATTTGGGCAAAAAGAGAAGGGATTTAAAAGGTGTATATACTCAAGTGTTTGATCACCTTGTGAATTGGTCTAACATTGGAATTTTCCAGGTCTAGCAAAGGCAATCAAAGGCAAGCAAGCGAGACAGCGAAGACAGCAGAGCTTGGGAAGCACGGCTTCTTGGGCAACAGGGCATCAGAGCAACCAGAAAAGCCGACTCGAGGTTGGAAGATTACTCAACCCCCTCAGTCAATTCTTAGCTTAGGCTAAACGGTAGTTGTGGATTAACGACGATAGGAACGCCTCAAGTTCAAGATACCTAATTCTATCAAGTTTAAGACTTAAAGTAAAGGTGTGTGTGACGCGAAAACCTAAAGAAAAGAACATAAGTCTGACGGAACGATAACTCAAAATTATAACGGAAAGTCGAATTCCTGACGCATATATTAAGACAAGAATCCAAAGAAAAATTAAAAAGAATCAAGGAAGTAATCACAAAGGACCATTGACGATCTAAGTGTGTAATTGAGTGAGCAAGGAAGGAAATTAATGAACCTTAGATCAGGCAAACATATAGGTAAGTCGGACAGAAGAAGCCTTAGATCATCAGAGGCTAGTGTAAGAACTACCGCTCGATCTTGGGCTCAGCAATTGAATAGCAATTACCCCTACGAGAGCTCAGAGACAAGTGAATCAGAAATGGCATTTAGCACAGACAGACCAGCAGGAGGATCTCATGTAGCATACTTAGAAAAACCTGAAGGACCCTATAGAACGCAGTTAGAGTTTCTCCGAACCAACCGACTAGGTGCTCGCATCTATGAGGATGGTTTGCAGAGGCAAGTGGTGCAACTGCACAACCCTGATCAACCCATTGGATTGGAAAGACCAGTGGTGAAGTTTGAGAGAGACGCTTACATAGACAAAGAAGGAACCATGTACGTACTAAGTACGCAGCCAAACGATACTAATGAGTTTGGCACAATCCAATTAGAGACGAAAACGAAATTTCAAGGAAAAGAACCGTTAGAAGAACCTAGGACACCTAGAGGGAAATCCGTATTAACAAGAGTACTCATCCCAGAGTGGATCCCTCAAGACAACAGGAGCACCGAGTTGTTTGTAAATAGAGAGACAGATGAAGCCTTTTGGAGGTACAGAAAGGAAAACCCTGGTGAGGTAGGCATCATTACAATTTATGAATTCAAGGACCCAGATACACCTGGAAAGGTTGTATACCTGGATGAGACTTCAGAAAGAGTCTTTGTGGTGCCTGAGCGCGCTAAAAACACCTACACTTGGAGAGGTGAATTGATATTCCCTCCATCTAGAACAAACATGAATGCAAATCAACAAGGGGCAGGAACATCCTCAGCCCATGGAAATCAAAGAGAAGGAAATCACGAGAGACCGGAAGTAAGCTTCACTCACCCCATAGGGAGAGATAGAACAACCACGAACACTAATAGGACGGATAGACAAAGAGAACATGGAATACCAGGTGGTAGAGATGATTTTCCTCTACCTAGACCACGTGAACACGCAAGAGTATTGAGACCCACACAGTTGGTAAAATCAATGAAAAATTATTTTGATGGGACAGGAGATCCCTATGACCATGTCGCAGAATTCAAGCAAGTACTAAGAGCAGAACAAGTCGAGGACATGTTCACACAGTACAATGCATTTGGACTAACGTTAAAGAATACCGCTTTAACTTGGTTCCAACCATTGCAACAAAGGCAATTTAGAGACATCCATCACTTTTTAGAGTCATTCATCACTGAATTCTCTAAAAGTGGGGTTAGACATGACACGTCTTCGTTGATTCATAGCTTTAAACAAACTCCTCAGGAAACAGTTAGACTGGCAGGACGTAGATTCAGACAATATGTTGAACGATGTCCAATGCAAGAGCTACCCTCACAAGCCAAGCAAGTGTCACTGTTCCTAGATGGCTTGTTGAGCGCTAAACTACGCTCTTATTGTTGGTGCATACCAATCACCAATTGAAGGCTTGGAAGATCAAATGATGAAGGAAGAATCAATTCCTAAAGTGTGGAAGAAGATCACAATCAGAGGACAAGAGAAGTGTACACATATGTACATTAGCATAGTCATAGATGACTTAGATCTTTTGTTCAGTAAGAATTATGTACAAATTATCTATAAATACCTTGAGAAAAGTCGGGGCATGTGTGAGAGCAAATGAGAGCTTATGTGACATTAGTTAGAAGTCAAGAATGAGGGAGATAGAAGTCATGAGATAGAGAAAGTGAATTTGAGTTAGCTCTCATCACTCAGTTGTTTTCTCTCTGAGTAAATGAAAAATTTTGCGCCCGATGTTTCTGCGTGTTCTCCTTCTACAGTAGATCAATTGTGGAATGCTTTTGTACAAGTCTAAGTTGAGAGTTGCTTGACCTCTGTGCAAAGTTTTAGCTTCCAATTGTAATCAGGCTGAGTGAATTAAGTGTAGGAACATTCATGTGTGAAGTGTGCTCACAGGTTCCTAAAACAGGCGCAGATTTCGAAGTCAATGTTTTGGTCATTTCTCCTAGCACAGTTTAAAGTTTTGCATGAGTGAGGGCTTAATCTTTAAGTTGGAAGATAAGCTACTTATGTCTAGAAGCATTTTGTAAAACGGGTTCTATTCAAGGAGAACCAAGTCTTAAAAGTTACAGGTGTAAAGTCGACTGTTCTGAGTAACAGTTTCTGACATAGGTAACTTGTGAAATCAATTTCTCAAGTTATATTTAATCTTTTGGAGTAATTCAACTTGGAATAGTTGCGCAATCTCTAGGAGATGATTCGTACAAAGTTTCATCAAAAACTTTACAGATTTGATAGGTCAATGTGAATGAACAATGCAGCAGACTTTTCTGTGTGTCATCTTCTTCACAGATTTGTTAATTTCTGATAAGTTAGCAATTGATCCTCTAAATTAGTGAAGTGTTTGACTTACTCTTGGTATAGAGGTGCTCTAATCACAAGAGTAAGTTGTTCTTTTGGAGATTAACATTCTCCATCAGTGGTATCAGAGCAGGAGACATCAATTTTGAAGAAAAGGAGGATTTCGACTGCTGCAGATTCAAGAAATTCAACACTTGAAGGATCAAGAAGTGAAAGCTTGGAGTCAAAGCTTGGGGAGAAGACAAATTGACATCAAGAAAGGCAAAAGGAGTTCAATTCGAAGTAAAGGTATATACATTGTTTGTAAAGCTTGAAGTTTCAATACACAGGTGGATACAAGATGGGAGAAAGCTTGCAGATTGATAAGCTAGATAGGGAGAACTATCCAGCATGGTCCATGAGGATGGAAGCACACCTCATGAGCAAAGATCTTATATCATTTATTACAGGAGATGAAGAAAAACCAGAATTTGCAGATCCAAGTATTCCTACTAGGGAAGAACTTGCAATGTTGAAGACTTGGATGAGAAAGGATGCTCAAGCAAGGAGTATCATCTACATGGCTGTAAATGATTACCTTCTACCTCACATCAGAGGTTTAGAAAGTGCTACAGATGTTTGGAATGCCTTGGAAGAGCATTTCCAAAATACAACTAAGTCAAGGAAGTCCTCACTATGGGCTGAGTTTACAACTTTCAAGAAGAAGAGCTCACAATCAATTTCAGATTATGTGGCAAGAATGAAAGATATTGCAGATAGCTTGGGAGCAGTGGATGAAGATATTGAAGAAGAAAAGTTGGTAAGACAAATACTTACAGGTCTAAGAGGTGATGAGAAGTGGAAGCCTTTTATCTTGTCCATAGAGTTGTCACTTGATCACTTTACTCCTGACCTTAATCAATTGCTAGGACACATGCTAACCTTTGAGCAGGATCTTAAAGGAGACAATGATAGAAGTACAAGTCAAGCTATGTACTCCAAAGACAAGAAAAAGAATGGCAAGGGAAAGCAATCAAATGATGATGAAGGGAATTCAAATCAAGCAAATTTCACAAAAGGGAAGACAAATTTCAGAGGTAAAGGAAGAGGAGGTAAGAACAAAGATAATGCTAAAGCTTGTTGGATTTGTGGCAGAACAAATCATTTGGCAAATGATTGTTGGTATAATAATCAAAGTGGAGGATACAACAATCAGAGTTATAGTCAAAGAGGTAGAGGAGGCAGAAACCAAAGAGGCAATTTCAGAGGAAGAGGTGGTAGGACATCATATGGTAGAGGAGGTGGAAGAAACTTCCAATCTCAGTCCTACAACAATAATTATTATAATTATGCATCAGATCAGAAGGATGACATGACTCTTATCCTGAATGCAACTCATGAATCAATGGGAGAAGATCAAAGAGTGTTTTATATTGACTCAGGGTGCAGCAATCATCTGAGTGGGAATCTATCCTTGATGACTGATATGGAAGCAAGGATAAATGGACATACAGTTCAAACAGGTGACAATACCAAACATAAAGTGGAGAGCATTGGATCAGTGAAGACAAAGAGTGGAAGTACACTTCTGAGCAAGGTACTTTATGTCCCTACTATTCCTAAAAATTTGATAAGTGTAGGGCAAATTGTGGAGAAAGGATATGAGGTAAGATTTACAAATGATGGTGTCTATGTACAAGATCCAAATCAGGGATATAGAACCATAATTGCAGGTACAAAGGAAGGAAGATTGTTTACTCTCAAAGTCCAAGGTAATGTGGGACATGCATTGTTTACCTATGGAGGTCAAAAGGTATCTGAATTAGACCTATGGCATAAAAGGCTAGGTCATTTCAATGAGAGAGCTATAAAGGAGATGTCAAAGAATTAGGTGGTGCTTGGATTGCCAAACATTGAAGGGCAACATATGGTGTACAAGTGTGAAGCTTGTCAATTAGGTAAAGCACATAAAAGTTCTTATAACAAATCAGGGTACAAGTATTCAAACATGCTTGAATTGGTTCATACAGATGTATGGGGTCCCTCAAGGGACTATAGCATAAATGGATCCAGATATTATGTGTTGTTTGTTGATGATGCAACCAGGTGGATTACTTTGTATGTAATCAAGGACAAATCAGAAGTCTTCAAGACATTCAAACACTTTCATGCTTATGCAGAAAGGATCACAGGACAAAAGCTAAAGAGGTTAAGATCAGATGGAGGGGGAGAGTATTTCTCAAAAGAGTTTGATGATTATTTGTGGAATGCAGGTATCAAAAGAGAAGTAACTTGCAGGTACTCCCCTCAACAGAATGGAGTAGCAGAAAGGAGGAATAGGACTCTTGTAGAGTTTGCAAGAGCCATGATGAAGGAAAAGAATTGTCCAAATTACTTATGGGCAGAGGCCATTAACACTGCAACATACCTTGTGAATAGGTTGCCTTGCAAAGCTTTGGATGGAGGAACCCCTTATGAAGCATGGTGGGGTAAGAAGCCTAGTCTTGATCATTGTAAAGTATTTGGATGTATTGCATATGCTTATGTTCCTTCACAATTAAGACATAAGCTAGAACCAAAAGCAGAGAAGTATGTGTTTATTGGATATGATGATAGACAAATGGGTTACAGGTTGTGGAGTCCATCCACAAAGCAATTTCTTGTTACTAAAGATGTGACATTTGATGAGCAAAACATGTGGTATACAGGATCACCAAATGAGTATACAGATGTTGAAGTAATTCAAAGGAAAGGAAAGGCAAAGGTAAAAGTTTGTGAAGAAATTGTTGATGAAGTTGACTCTAGATGTAGAGTGCAGGATCATGTAGAAGAAGGGCCAAGATTTGATCCAGAATCAAATGAGGCTGAAACTTCAAGAAGTGCAGAAATCAGGAGATCTACAAGAGAAAGGAAAGAACCTATAAGGTATAGCTATGATACATCTTTCCTAACAACAAAAGATTATGCCTACATTGTGAAAACAGAAGAAGATCCAATTACTTATGAAGAAGCCAAAGGTAAACAGAATTGGGAGAAGGCAATGCAAGAAGAGTATGATGCTCTACTTGAAAATGAAACTTGGGAATTAGTACCAAGACCAAAGAATCAGAAAGTCATTGGATGCAAGTGGGTATATAAAACAAAGAGGTTTGCAGATGGTAAGGTGTCTAGATATAAGGCTAGACTTGTGGTTAAAGGTTATGCCCAAACTTATGGGATAGATTATGATGAAACCTTTAGTCCTGTTGCTAAGATGTCTACAATTAGGACATTGATTGCTATTGCTACTTGCAAGGGATGGAAATTATCACAATTGGATGTGAAGAATGCATTTCTTAATGGTTACATTGCAGATGAAGTATATATGGAGCAACCAGAAGGCTTTATGGAATCAATTGGATCAGATTATGTGTGTAAGCTCAAGAGAGCTTTATATGGGTTGAAGCAAGCCCCAAGAGCTTGGAATTACAGATTGGTCAAGTTCTTGAATGAATGTGGGTTTCAAGCATCAAAGGCAGATAGTAGCTTGCTAGTGAAGGCAAGTGAAAATGGATATATTTACATGTGCATTTATGTTGATGATATTATTGTTACAGGAACAGATGCTCAAGGAATCAATGAACTCAAGAAGCAAATAGAGAAGGAGTTTAAGATAAGTGATTTGGGAAACTTATCTTATTTTCTAGGAATGCAGATTGTGTATACTCAACATGGAGTATATGTTTCACAAGAGAGATACTTGAAGAATCTTCTAGCCAAGTTTAACATGGAAGATTGCAGGACCTCAACTACACCATTGGAGGTAAATCATAAATTAAGCAGGTATGGAGGTGAAGAGTTCAATGACATGAAGAAATATCAGAGTTTGGTAGGTAGTCTAATCTATGCTACCTTGACAAGGCCAGATCTATCATATGCAGTAGGTGTGTTGTCACAATTCATGCATTGTCCAAAGAAGACTCATTGGATTGCAGCCCAAAGGGTACTCAGATATATCAAGGGAACCCTAAGTGAAGGTTTGTATTATGGTTTCACTTCTGACACAAGAATCAAAGTGTTTAGTGATGCAGATTGGGCAGGTGACTCAGATGATAGAAGGTCTACTCATGGATATCTATGTTATGTTGGAGACAAGTTAGTGTCTTGGTGTTCAAAGAAGCAACATACAGTTGCTTTATCATCCACAGAAGCTGAGTATAAGGGAATGGTAGAAGCTGCAAAAGAAGTCATATGGTTGAAGACATTGATGAAAAGTTTTGAGTTTGATCATAGTACTCCAATAATTTTTGGAGACAATATGAGTTCTTTGTATTTGGCAGCTAACCCTGTTTTTCATGCCAGGACTAAGCATATAGAGATTCAGTATCATTTCTTGAGGGAAAAGGTACTTGATAAAGAGATTGAAGTGATGTATACTCCAACAAAAGAACAAGTGGCAGATATGATGACAAAGAGTTTGGATGGACCTAAGTTACAAAGGTTCAAAGACATGGCAAGTATCAAGAAGACAGAGAAGACCTCAATTGATGATTGAGGGGGAGCTGTTGGTGCATACCAATCACCAATTGAAGGCTTGGAAGATCAAATGATGAAGGAAGAATCAATTCCTAAAGTGTGGAAGAAGATCACAATCAGAGGACAAGAGAAGTGTACACATATGTACATTAGCATAGTCATAGATGACTTAGATCTTTTGTTCAGTAAGAATTATGTACAAATTATCTATAAATACCTTGAGAAAAGTCGGGGCATGTGTGAGAGCAAATGAGAGCTTATGTGACATTAGTTAGAAGTCAAGAATGAGGGAGATAGAAGTCATGAGATAGAGGAAAGTGAATTTGAGTTAGCTCTCATCACTCAGTTGTTTTCTCTCTGAGTAAATGAAAAATTTTGCGCCCGATGTTTCTGCGTGTTCTCCTTCTACAGTAGATCAATTGTGGAATGCTTTTGTACAAGTCTAAGTTGAGATTTGCTTGACCTCTGTGCAAAGTTTTAGCTTCCAATTGTAATCAGGCTGAGTGAATTAAGTGTAGGAACATTCATGTGTGAAGTGTGCTCACAGGTTCCTAAAACAGGCGCAGATTTCGAAGTCAATGTTTTGGTCATTTCTCCTAGCACAGTTTAAAGTTTTGCATGAGTGAGGGCTTAATCTTTAAGTTGGAAGATAAGCTACTTATGTCTAGAAGCATTTTGTAAAACGGGTTCTATTCAAGGAGAACCAAGTCTTAAAAGTTACAGGTGTAAAGTCGACTGTTCTGAGTAACAGTTTCTGACATAGGTAACTTGTGAAATCAATTTCTCAAGTTATATTTAATCTTTTGGAGTAATTCAACTTGGAATAGTTGCGCAATCTCTAGGAGATGATTCGTACAAAGTTTCATAAAAAACTTTACAGATTTGATAGGTCAATGTGAATGAACAATGCAGCAGACTTTTCTGTGTGTCATCTTCTTCACAGATTTGTTAATTTCTGATAAGTTAGCAATTGATCCTCTAAATTAGTGAAGTGTTTGACTTACTCTTGGTATAGAGGTGCTCTAATCACAAGAGTAAGTTGTTCTTTTGGAGATTAACATTCTCCATCACTTATGTGTACCTAAAAGAACCCAGAACGCTAGAAGAGTGTATAAGAATATGTATAGACATTGAGGACAACTTAGGGGATGAATTAGAACTCTCAAAGGTCTATAAGGACTCAGATTGTTCTTCTCTAGCATCCACAAAATTGTCTAATTCGATAGAAGACCTAGCAGAAAAAGTGGCCCAAAAACTAGGAGTTTCTAGTAAACAGGTGCCCAAGCTACCGATGAACGTACGTTGTTACACTTGTGGTGGAAATCATTTGGCAAACATGTGCCCCAATGCACCTCAACCTCATGTCAACCCTAGTGGCCAATACTGTACAATTGAGAGGAGATATACAAATCATACGGCTCAGGACTGCCCATACAACAAACAAATCGTGAGACAGAACTACCCGCAAGCATACCAGCAGCCAGGTAGGTATCAGGGCCAATACAATGCTCAGCCTTATTACTATAGGCCTCCCCAGAACTACCCTTACCAGGCTCAACAGAGACCTCAACCCGTGTTAGCTCAACAGCCTCCCCCACCAGCGAATGTCATCTCAGTCAAATACGCTGCTGCAGAAGAGAACCTAAGTAGGGCCTTAGTGCCTTCTTCACCCTTGATCACCGAAAGTGACCCGAACTCAAACAGTTTTGACTCTACTCATGTAACTAGTCCACCCGCTTATTACACGGAGTCACCAGAACATGTGGAGACTTATCATTATGATAGTCCACCAATGGAACCTAGTTGGGAGCCAGATTATACTAATGTGATGTACGCAAACCCAAACCCACGGCCCCAATTGAGACAACAGAGACCACAGGCCCCTAGAGGACCATGCTTTAGGTGCCAAGGAGATCATTTCATAAAGGATTGTCCACATCCCCCAATAGCAAGGCAATCACAGTACTATAATGTACAAGGCTTTTGTGTCGATTGTGGCAAAGAGCACATAATCAAAGATTGTCCTAAGAACCCAGTGAACGCTTCGAATGTGACACCGATCAACGTGATAGGTATTGTAAACAAAGCAGATGGATCCAATACTACGTACGTGCCTATCCAAGCTATAACCAGAGCCCAGGCGCTCTTACAAAACCAACAGCTCAATCAAGAGAAAGTAGCCGAAACTAGTGAAGTTGCAGAATCGAGTAGTAAAAAGACAAAATCTTGGAAAGATTCTAGAGAAAGGATAAAGAGAAAATGGAGTAAAAAGATAAGTGAGTTGGAAGGAAGTCTAAGAGAATCTAGAGCCAAAATACAAGAATTGGCTTCACAAGAATCAAACCAAGAAATCCCAGCTCAGAAATCAGGATCAGTCTTAGCGGAACCCATACCGGAAGATCTAGACATGATGTTTCGTGCATATCAGGCTAGAATAAAAGAGGGACCTCAAGTCACGGAAATGAGTAAAAACTACCCTCGAGCTGATCTAGAAATTGAGAGAACTAAACTTTGCATGAAGATGGTAGAACTAGCCCAAGCGTTGTTCGAAGCCTCTAGATATCTTAATTGGAATAACATGGCAAAACCGGAACTACACTTTCAAGGACTAATGGAGAGGCTAGAACACTTGATAGAAAGCAAAGAGAAAAAGGATCAGCATAGGAACCCTATTGTCCCAGAGACACAGGAAAGGAATGCACCATCCCTGTCTCAAGTACCCAATACAGAAAGTCAAGACAATTTGTCTTCCATACATAGGTACTCACATGAATTCTTAAGAGAAATACAAGAAGAGAAATGGAGAAAAGAACAAGGAACTCATCCTCCTATTCAAGAAATAAACGACTTGCAGGAACAATTTCCCCAAGACATCCCCTCTATATATGATGATGTAGAGGTGGAACAACTGAGTGAACCCACAGGATTTGAGTCTAATTCTCTACAAGAATTACCTCAGTTCACAGGGCCTTGGGAAGCTAAGTCTATTAGTATGAGAGCACCCACGATAATAGTGAGGAATGAAGAATCAGTGATCCCTAGGAACACGGAAGTGATCAAGAACACTAAAGTACAGTGTAATCTCACCCTGGAGGAAGTGTTAAAGGTAAAACCAGAGTTGTGGAAGCACGTAGCAAATCAATTCCCTGAGCTAGCTACCACACCCTCTCAGATAGGATCACAGAAGAAGGTACCAGAGATACCCGTGGAAAAGATTGGAGACGTAAGCGAAGGAGAGGAAGGTAACACATATCTTCCAATAACCCATCAGGGCTACACCACGAAAGCCATCTTAGATTCAGGAGCCGGAGTAGCCATCGCTACCACCGCTTTGTGGAAACGTTGGGGTAAGCCAGCACTCAGACCCACCAGGATGAAGCTACAAATGGCTGATGGACACATAGAAAAACCATTAGGCTTACTAGAAGGCATATCTCTCACCACTTGTGGTGTAGAATTTGAGCATACCTTTGCCATTTGTGATTTTAGTAAAAATCATGCTTATGAAATGATATTGGGACGACCATTCATGCGTCAGTTGCAAATTGTACAAGATTGGGGAACTAATTCTTTGTACTTGCAACATTTAGGAGTGACTACCAAAGTCAATCTTAAAGACTATTCACATAGAGATGTACCCCCGATACAATGGAATACCATCCATAAAACACCAGCAGAGACGGAATCCGTGCACTCATTAGAATCAGATCCTTCTTGGTTGCATGAGGATACCCATTTATGGATGTGTAAAGTAGCCAAACAAGAGGAAGAACGATTAGAAGCCAGGACCTTAGGTGCAGAACAACATCCAAGAACCCTTCAAGATCCAGCCTATGCACCTGTAGTATTCCCAGATGAAGAATTTGAACCCCATGGTTGGGCCGAGATTCTAGCAACCATGGATGTAGCCATCAATGAAGAACAATGGACACCCCACTGTGACGAGGATGGCTATGACATTTCAGTCTTCACGATAGAGCCAATCATGGGCGATGCAATTTTAGAAGAGTGTGAACCAGACACTGATGCATTTGAGGATGCAAGCGATTTCGATTTAGGATCAATTATCATGGACCCACCCTTTGCATCAGAGGAAGAATATTTCTACGAAGTAGAGACTCACACTCAGAGATACGAGGAAATTACGAATGAAGTGAGATTAGCCACGGAAGTGACTACTAAGAGTGAAGGCAAGAAAAGAAAGAAGAAAGACACCATGACAGAAAAAGAAGAATCTTTATTTGAAGTACCCGAGAATTTCAAGAAATATGAAATTGAAGATAGAAGAATCATGGTACGAATGCCCAATAGAAAGGTAAATGATGGACAAGTATATGATAACCGAGAGAAAACCAAGAAAATAATAGTTGCCATAGAAGGAGAAGAAGAAAAATGCACATTCATAGGGCATGATTTGACGAAGGATGAAGAAGAAGAGTTAGTTGCCCTATTGCGCGAATATAGAGATGTTTTTGCTTGGAGTTACAAAGATTTGAAAGGAGTAGATCCAGATATATGTTCTCATAGAATCCCTATGACTCCAGATGCAAAACCGACAAAACAGAAACCGTACACGTATAATGATAACTACGCTGCGAAGATTAAAGAGGAGATAGATCGCTTGATAGAAGCAGGATTCATTTACGAAGTTGAGCATACCGAATGGGTATCCCCCATTGTGGTCGTGCCCAAGAAGAATGGAAAATTGCGTGTGTGTATTAACCTTAAAAAAGTTAACGCCGCCACGATTAGAGATAGTTATCCTCTTCCTATCACGGAACATCTATTGGAAAGAGTCGCGGGCAAGGAAGTTTACAGCTTTCTTGATGGATTCTCAGGCTATAACCAAGTAGCCATTGCTCCAGAAGACCAACACAAGACGGCTTTTGCCACAGAATGGGGCATATTTGCATTTCGTGTAATGCCATTTGGCTTAACAAATGCTCCCGCCACTTTCCAGCGACTCATGTGTCATGTTTTTAAGGAATTCTTACGCAAGAGCTTGGAAGTTTATGTCGATGACTTATGTGCACATTCAAATGTAAGACAGGCACATATCCCAGAGTTAAGACAAATATTTGACAAATGTCGAGAATATCAGGTTTGTTTGAACCCAGAAAAATGCGTTTTCATGGTCAGACAAGGCAAAATTCTAGGACACATTGTGTCAAAAAATGGAATCTCCACGGATGAAGAAAAGGTGAAGGTAATTGCAGAATTACCTAGACCAACTAATGTGAAAGAGGTACAGGCATTTATGGGCCATTGCGGTTATTATAGGAGATTCATACACATGTATGCAATCATAGCCAAGCCTTTGTACTCTCTTTTGACCAATTTTGAGTGGACAGATGAATGTGAAAATTCATTCAATGAACTTAAACGACGTTTGTGTTCAGCACCTATATTGACCACTCCAGATTGGAGTAAGCCATTTCATGTACATGTGGATGCATCCAATTACGCCATAGGATGTGTGTTAGCACAACCCACGAATGAAGGTAACATAGATCTCCCCATAGCTTACGCTAGCAGACAACTGAACGCAGCAGAGAGAAATTACACCACAACGGAACGAGAAGGATTAGGGATGATCTACGCGGTAAAGAAGTTTAGGCATTACTTGTTGGCCAACAAATTCAAGTTCTTTACAGATCATCAAGCCCTATTATATTTAGTCAACAAACCATGTAACACAGGACGACTGATACGTTGGTTTCTACTGCTCATGGAGTACGATTTTGAAGTGGTAGTTAGGAAAGGAAAGACGCATCTTAGAGCTGACCACCTCTCAAGATTAACCTCAGGAGAAGCGCCTCAAGGAGTAGCGGATGATCTACCAGATGCATACTTGTTTAACCTTGAGATAGCACCAGAATGGGTTAAGCCGTTAGTCCCTATTCTGACATACGGACCCAAGAGTACTAGGATAAAGATCAAAGAAGGAGAGATTACCAAGTCTCAGAGGTACCAAATAATGGCAGGAAGCATATATAAACAAGATAATCAAAAGATTCTTGCTTGTTGTGTAGATGAATCAGAACATGCGAATTGGTTGCAATTAGCACACATAGGTGCACTAACGCAACATCAGTCAAAACATCGAACCTTACAGACTCTGCATAGATTAGGAGTATATTGGCCTACGATGGAAGCAGATGTCTACAAGTTGTGTAAAGAATGTCAGGTGTGTTGTGAAAAACCACCAGTAGAGCATGCTACACTCTATCACGTGTCTCTCACACCAGACTGGAGTGAACCATTAGTGACCTACTTGAGGACGCACACATTCCCTCAAGGAATGACCTTAGCTCGACAACGTAGTCTAGAGCAGGAAGCTCACGACTATTGACTTATTGGCGATAATCTATACAAAAGAGGACGAGATGGATATCTAAGACAATGTGTTCATGAGAGCGATTATCTTAGCATACTAGAGACTGCACACCAAGGTGTTGCAGGAGGTCATTTTGGACCAGATAGGATAATCAAAGCCATTCTCTTTGCAGGATTATGGTGGCCCACTCTTCACATGGATGCACATACCTATGTAAAGAGATGTGACGTGTGCCAAAGAACTCAGTTTCCTACTCGCAGAGATGAAATGCCATTGAAACCCATGATGGGCGGACGTGCATTTTCTAAGTGGGGTATAGACTTTGTAGGACCCATTAACCCCCCTGCAAAAGGTACACATGCAGAATACATTATTGTTGCCACAGATTATCTTACAAAATGGGTAGAGGCAAAGGCCACAAAAAAGAATGATGCTCACACTACTGCAAAATTCTTATTGCACTCACTTTCTAAACCAAGTCATTGAATATTTGTTACAGGATTTTATGGTGATTCACAAGAAATCTGCACCATATCATCCTCAGGCCAATGGTCAGGCTGAAAGCACTAACAAGATACTTTGTACCGTACTGACGAAACTCGTGAACAATAAACGTTCAGATTGGGACAAACAGTTACACCACGCTGTTTGGGCATATCGAGTGGCCTACAAGACCGTACTCAATGCAACTCCCTTTCAGATGGTTTTTGGTCAGAATGCAGTGCTTCCCTTGGACTTCTTGATACCGACCCTTAAGGTTGCACAAGAACATGAGTGGACCGGCCATGAATTATCAGCGAGAATAATGGACTTGGAACGATTAGGAGAAACCAGGCTGAAAGCAGCAGCAGGAATATACGCAGCGAAGAAGCGACAGAAAGCATATTTTGATGCACATGTGAAAGATAAAGGCCTAAAGGAAGGAGATTTAGTTCTAGTGTATACACTGAAACAGCACGCACGGAAGTTAGAAAAGCGAGGTTATGGACCTATGATCATTAACAGACTCTCGACGAGCGGAGCAGTACAGTTAGCCACCTTAGAAGGAGATATAATGCCTAATTACATTAGTGGCTGTAGAGTCAGGCTATATCAAGAACCTCTTACTGAGGATATGCTTAGACGACTCACGTTGGCAAAGAAGCGTAAGGAGGAAGAAAATAGAATACGAGCAGAAGCTCAGGCAGAAGCCATAGAACGCATTAAGCGCATGAAGCTAAGAAGACAAGGACTAGGGAGAGAACATTATAACCATCTGGAAACACCACCCAGATATCCCATGGCCATGTGTCAAGTAAAGTCAACCACTCATCCTAGCATAGTGGACAGGAGACCATTCCTTACAGTTAGGCTAGAGCACGGTAACCATAGCCAAGAACTCAGGGCTTTGATTGACTCAGGTGCTGCGACTAGTGCGATTAGATGGTCCCACTATAAGGCTTCAGGAATAGAAATGCGGCCAATTGAGGCATACCTCATAGGCCTAGGAGGCATGGAAACCCCTTGCATGGGTGAGGTGGACCTTCCTATCCTCATTAAGGACTTGACCATGACAGCGAAGCTATTAGTGTGCCATGATGACGACCTGATAGAACCCCTAATCCTTGGCCAAGATTGGCTATACGATCACTCAGTGGACCTAAATCTTAGACACGGCTCCTTACAGATTGGAACCTTAGAGCAGAAGCGAGTGATACCGCTCGACTTCCCTAACGGCATTCCGCTTGACGGTTGTGACCCTAGACCCTATTAAACGCATGCGACGGAAGACCGGAAGATCTTTAATCCGACCAGTCACGTTACGTCTACACCAACCCACTCGGGCTTGGCTTTAGACAGTTGTCAGTCAGAAGACCGACAGGAGATCTTCCCTGGGACTTCCTGCAAACTAGAAGCGACAGTTACCCAAACGCAAGGACAGAAGGGCACAATCAGAGGTCAGGTGGGTTGCATCAGCGGCCAAATGAGCACGACACCCTGCGGTGCTCATCTTTCCAAACTTGTTGCGGACTGGCCTAGATTAAAGTTAAATAAGGCATCACTTCCTAATGGGCAGGTCACGCAAGTGTTGGAACTCCCTTCTTTTCCAAAGCAGAGTGTCCATCCGACCTCTCAACCCCAGCAACAACAGAGTCAACCACGACGAAGGAACCCAGACCGACTGCAGTATCGGAGAAAACAACGAGGAAGGCAGTTCAGGCCTCCCAAAGGAAGCGGCACCAGACAAATATGGGTGCCGAAAGGACAAAAAGCACCGAAGGACTCCAACCAAGCAGGGATCAACAAGCAAAAGGCCGAACAGAAACAGAATCGATATCCACCATCCCCTCGACCTTCTTCTACAGGTCCGAGCATCCGACAAATGTGGATCGCCAAGAAGTACCTTACCCATAGACCCACGCCCACGCAGATTTGGGTACCCAAACCATGTATCATAGCTCAACCCATAAGCCATGTAATATATAATCCTCACAAACCTTTTCATCCTCCGATACCACCACACCCGTTACCACTTTTTACCCCTCAGCAGAAACCCACCACCCACTCAAAGATCTTTAGGAAATGGATACCGAAACGTGTCCAACCGTCTTCCCCTAACCCGTTGTCTAACTACCCCCCGACTAACATACAACCTTGTACTCAATTAACCTTTAAACCTTGTATAAATTCACCCACCATCATCACACACCACTCGTAATCTCATCTCATCGAGAAATGTATGCATGATCTGAAACGTATAGGTGTCTAGAGACCTGCACTAGTGCTGCAAGAGACATTGTATCCATCACATCACAGCACTTGGCTACACGGGTTACGCATCAGTTATGGAAAGGGATTGCGGTCTCACTTTAATGGGATCATGATTAATTTCCATGCTAATGTGTTAATCTTTTGTAGCAGATTCTTCTCACTAGCGCACCAGCCACCATGCAAACCGACGAAGGAACATCTGGAGCAGGCCCCAGTGTAGCGGCAGTACCACTCAACGTGCTACGAGCAGAGTCCCACCCGACTGCTCCACCGCCGGAATTTCAAGGATTTCCAGGGCCCATGCCTATCGATAACCCCCCTATGGGCTACACCGAAAAGATACACAGGAACTCTCATTGGTTTCAGGGCCTTGCAGGACCCCTTGCGGACGCGGACTTTATATTTGAATCCTCTCTGACTTTTGATGACCGCACGTGGGGAAAGTACCAGTTTTTTTCCAGAGAGTTCGAAGCCCTACAAAGCACCCAGGATTTAACTCATGTTTGGGCCCGAGCAGGCTTCACAGAATATTTCAGTGATCCTCTGCCCAAACCGGATTTTTACAGGTGCTATTACTTAATCACTACCTTACTGGCATCAGAAAATAAGGACATCCCAGGAACCTTTATATTGCCTACTCTAGTGGATGATCCACCTTACAAGAGATTTTATCTCTCTAAAGACTTAATCAGAGCAGCCATCAAGATTCATGGAACCCACACACCCACAGATCGAGAGAGATTAATTCCAGAACCGATGAAACGTGGGGATGTCACGAAGTGGGAAGAGATTTCGGCCATTACACCTGAGTTGTCAAAGCCCCTAAGAATATGCATGCAACATTTTGCATTTCCAGCTCAGGACAGATTTACCATGCCACACAAAAGAATATGGTTCGGATTATATTTGGCATGCACGGGACCTCAAACAGTTGATCTGGCAAGCTGGATCATAGATCAAATGTACCTGGCACAGCACAGATGGGAGCGTAAAAAAGTGCTTAACGGATGTTGTGCACTCACAAGAATTGTGTATATGTGTTTGGCTTATGACTTGCCCATCGAGCGTGCATTAACAGGAGAGGAATTGAAGGCATTCAAGGGCACAACGAAGAAAGCAAGGAAGCCCAGTAGGACACGGGCAGGTAAGCGCATGCGAGGCACCATCCCTTGCCTCCAAGTGCCAGAGTCGCCGTCACCACAACCCTCTCCCGAGCGACCACAGACAGAAGCTGCTCCCACTGTGCAACCTATTCGCATACGGTTGTCCAGACCAGTAATTACGGAGGCCACCACTAGTACCGCTGCACCTCAGGCAGCTACCACCACAGAACCCCCCACCACAACTGCAGAAGCTCCCACCACTATTGGTGCGGAAGCGTTTTCTTTCCCGATACCACATATGGAGGCCGACCCCATAAACACGACATTTGATTTTGATATGCCTGATGCATTCTCAAACGAATTCCAGTATTCAGAAGCACAACTGTTCTCCCAGGAATATGAACGTCCCAGCTACCCTACTACGCCGCGAGATTTGCCACAGGGACAAGCTGTGTCGGGCTCTGAAGAAGAAAGAACCGAAACAGACGACGATCAAGGCGACGATGAAGCCAGCCAGGGCTCACATGACGAACAGACAGAGGGCCAAGGCCAACAAACCGACACACACGGCGACACCAGCACATATGAAGATGAGACATTCGAAGCCGCAGCGTACACACTGGCTATAAAGAAATTATATCGTACCATGGAGAAGGTCTGGGCACGAAAGAAGTTAACTGAAGAGGAGAGCCAGGCATTAATTGAACAGGAACTCATCTCCGGAGGATTCGAAGACGCATATATCAGAGGGTTCAGAGAGTTAGTCAAATCCGTAGGCTCACATGAAGCACTCAGGTTTTTACAAAGAAAGCAACTTCCACAGTTTGATCCTCGCCGAGTGCGACTACTCTCAAAACCTGGGGAGTATATTCGTGTACCAACAGGAGCCCAATCTTCAGCACAAGCCAGGGAGGCACGCCTCGCCCCCGAACGTTCATTAACCGCAGAAACCATCCTTGTAGATTCGCCACCCCGTACCACCATTGTACATACCACTACTATCCTCGAAATAACATCCACCCCTTCGACTCCTCTCTCACCTCATCTTTCACCAACCCATCCTGTATCCCCCGCACACCCACCTGCTTTCCCCACATCCACACCTATACAAAGCAATATAGCCCCAACCTCTTCCTTACCCATTCATACCACCAGGCCCACACCCAACCCTCTGCATCCCTATGTTAACCCCTTCACCCCTTCATCCTTCCCAGCGTTTCCCCCACCTCTAAGACCCCCATTCCCCTTCCTAACCCCACTAACCTTCTCACCAGTCTCACCTCCCCAACCTACCATAACGCCTATTTCCCCGTTTCACCAAGCCGCTCCAACCATCCCCCCTGTAAACTACTCTACGTTTGTAAATCCCGTATTCACACCTACGCAACCACCCACAATCACACCACTTTTCACAGTCACAACATTAAACACGTCCAATGGCATGGACATATCACCACCCACCTCACCACCACCCACTCCACTCACAGCACCCTCATATTTAGGCACTTCACAATTTTCCACAATCACCACTGCATCCACAGTCCCAACCCCGCTCCCCATTCCCACTGCATCTACTACCACTGCATCCTCATTTAGCACTTCACTACTACTATCGCCCACCATAGACACCGCATTTCAACACATGTTCGCATGCATGACGCAAGTCCACGATGAGTTTGCATCACTCGGCACCAACTATCAACAGCTGCAGAAAACGACGAACGACTTACAAACGCAGCTTAATTTGTTATCAATTGAGAACGCCTCACTGAACAGCCGATACCAAGAGTTACGAGAGGCTTATCACAAGTTAGAAATAGAAAGTGAGGAAAAAAGCAAAGAGGCCACCGCGGATTTAGATAACCTACTTAGAGCCCAGGCTGTCCGCAATGCAACGCTCACTAGAAATATGGGCTTACTAAGAAGACACTTAGCCGCAGCAAAAGAGGAGAACCAGAGACTCCAAGAGCAGAACAGAGAGAATTTGGAGGCGGCTTTAGATCATCCAGAACAGCCACTAAGTCCGAGCAGATTCAAGGCAATCCCATCCGAGTCGATGCGGATGCTGCTAGACGACCATGTCAGATTGCTCGAGGACTATGATCGTATGAACGAAGAACATCAAAAGTTAAAGGAAGATCACAAACTGCTACAACTCAGAGAACCAGCAACACAACAGGTACCAGTAGCAGCGGAATTACCAGCGCCTGTGGACCCTGCCCCTGAAGTTTTAGAGGAACTCAACGCACTCCGGGCCCAGGTAACAAATCTTGAATCTAGGATTGCCATCTATGAAGCACCACCAAGGCCAGACTCCCCACCTGAGCTACCAGCTGAGGAAGAAACCGTCACTATCCCGGTGGAGGAGACCTTCGAAGAGGCTTATGAACCGATACCCATCCCAGGCGGACGTGTCACGGCCGAAGGCCAGATGACCTACGAACTACCTACCCCCGCGTGGATGAAGACAGTTGAAGAACTCGGAACGACACACTCGGCCAGAGTAGAGGCACAGCTACATGCCATGGCCATAATTGAAGAGAAAATTTTACAGTCACCATTCTTTGCTCAACTGGCCCCGCGACGATACATATCTGGGCATGAGCTCCAATATAAACCGTACTTCATGCTAATGGCCGAATACCAATTAACCATCGAGAAAGAAACCGGCATGAAACCAACGCATGCAACTCAATTCGAGCCAGAGGACTTGCCACCAAGGGCACAGAGAGGTGAAATCCTTCAACCAGACTGGCGCAAAGAATTACTGCAAAATTATCCAGAGATGATGAGCACGTGGGTAAAAGCGCCGCTTCACTTAAAATTTAATCCGTGCTGGGGACCAGTACCACGACGCCGCTCTTGGACTGCCTTCGCTATAAAGCTACAGAACAATAAGCAGTGCCAAGACTGGTTGAACTATCCCTACCTCAAGCCACCAGTCGCGTTACCCACAGTAGGCTACATGATGGCGACGATCCGCCACTGGCTCCCTCGATTAAAACACATGGATGATATTGCCGCGCACATGACTGTCAAAATCTTTGACATGATGCAGATGGTCTTTAAAGTCTTCCGGCGCATCAAGGCTCCCCATGTTAACACCCCGGGCTTTGAGCATGGCAACTTTGATTTAGTCTATGATATGAGCACAACGCCATCGCTACGGGTGTGTTACGCCTGGCACTGCAGGATCAAATATCTGCCGGCATGTTACAAGCAAACATTCGAAGAAATGTTCACCACCGGCTTTTGGGAGTACCATTCCGAAGTATTCATAAGCAGGCCCACACACTTATTGCAATTATTCGCCTGTGAACGAATGGTGTACTCCACACATTATCAGCTCCCACCACCAGACGAGCCGCAACCTATCGACTGGGAGAAACTCGAGGCTGATCTAGCCCGAGGTATTCGTGTATCAGAGCACACCCTCGCTCAAGACCTCCTACAGAATTACATCCGGCAGACCTCACAACAAGGTTCTGTCAGGGACGACAGAAGCGAGAGGGAGGGGGGTGTTGGAAGCAGTCAGAGGCACAGACGCCACGGAAGCATGTGAAGACGAAGCAGGGAGCCAGGCGGATCAATTTTTTAAACAAATATATTTCTTATTAATTCTCCAAACATTCAACAGTGATTATTATCACTAATTGTAACATATGTATCATAAGAAAACCCCATTTTGTAATCCATAGCTCCATTTTGTGCAAGCCGAGGAGTCCTCGAGCTTGAGGAGCTTAGGTAGAATGCGCGTACCAATTTTCGTTATTTTTAGACATCGTGGAAGCAGTCAGAGGCACAGACGCCACGGAAGCATGTGAAGACGAAGCAGGGAGCCAGGCGGATCAATTTTTTAAACAAATATATTTCTTATTAATTCTCCAAACATTCAACAGTGATTATTATCACTAATTGTAACATATGTATCATAAGAAAACCCCATTTTGTAATCCATAGCTCCATTTTGTGCAAGCTGAGGAGTCCTCGAGCTTGAGGAGCTTAGGTAGAATGCGCGTACCAATTTTCGTTATTTTTAGACATCGTTTACCCTTCCAAATAGCATCTAGGACCTATTTTTTAACTAGGCCGGTCACTAGATGTGAAACCGGTCAAAACTAGTCTAGAAACTATAAAAAGAGCTAGAGAGCTCATTTTTGTGGTTGGTTCATTTTGGTTAGTGTGAGCATAGAGCTAGTTCGAGCTTGTAAGAGTATTCTTGAGCAATAGAGCTAATTTTCCCACCTTCCATTGTGTCTTGCTTGTCTCTTCATCGTGTGTGTGTATGTGTGTGTGCATCTTTGTGCTTCTCACCTTCACTCTCACATCATCTCACGTTCACGATCTCCATATCACTCCTACCTCTCCCTCGGATTGACATTAAGGAGGTGAAGCTTCTTAACGTGGTCCTCACCATTGTGCTAGAGCAACAAGCACCTAAGAAAATCCGGTCTCGGCAAAGCCGCACTAAAGTAGTCTTGTAATCCCGCTTTCTGCCATATATCCTGAAGGGGAGCTGCATTTTGTAATGTTTCGAATTCCCTTGAAAAGAACTGGAATGTCCACCATACTCCTCCGAATTCCAATTTGGACTCCCAAATATGATCAGCGTCACCCAAGTCGCCTGGCATCTCATTGAACCAATGCGAGTGCCCTTTCACTCTTTCTGTCAGTCCACTTGGTGGATCCGGAATGGGAATTCTTCTTACATGCAGAAGTTCTTCAGGTCTTGCTGTCAGGGGAGCTTCCACAGGCATGGTATGCCAATTAATTTGAGTGCTAGTGCCTGCCTGGGAGCTTGTTCCTGCTGTTGCTGCCATGAGACTCCTTGCAGTAGTTGATGCTTATCTGCTGGAAGAAGAAAGCACATTAGTGTTGCATAGGAAACATGATATAACGGTGTTCCCTCCACAATACTAATATGACAATCCCGATGGTTAGTGGTTAGAGGTGAAGTGTTTGTGATAGATGTGAGTGGTTATTAGAGGTTAGTGTTATCCTAGATGCACACTTTGGTTATGCAATGGACTCAGAATGCACCTATTTCAGAGTGGATGGATTTACAAAATTGGGTCAGGGGGTTTGATACATGGTTTAAGTCTCCAAACTTTGATAGGGGATTCGTAGCTCTTAGAGCTAAGGACAGGTAGAGATTTATGAACTAGAGTGTGATGGATTTGGGACCTTTTGGGCACCCATTTCCAGACATTCCTCGGTTTGACTGAGTGTGGTTCAGGGTGGTATTTAGGTAGAGTTCCTGCGTTGTTAGTCGAGAGGACTTGTGAGTGTTGAATTATGCCAGTAACTAGAGTTGGAGCTATTTGGGCTCGTAAACAGGCCTTGGGCACCCATATGTGTCTAGCATTGGGGCTAGCCTTCATTGATCGCTTAGGGACCCAAATAGACATGGTGTGCCTAGGAGGTTGCCTAGGGTACTCCTTCACTTGTGTCCGTGATGGTGTGGCTTGTTTGTTGCCTCCTCGAGAGTCTGCTATTAGAGTTGTGGGTTTTCCATCCTTGCGTATCCAGATCTGATTCGCGCCACGAGGTACTCCGTGTTGCACGGGTTGGCGCTCCTGCCTCTTGATCAGCGGCCTCCTTCGTGTCGAGTGATGTTCGGTCTTCCTGTTTAGAATCTTCTTTGGATCAGTTGGGAACTCCTTATTGGCTCTTGTACCTTTGGTAAGATTGAAAATCCTCTGCACCATAGAACTTTGGACAAGAACAGCATCATTATCTTTATGTGGATTCTTGGAGGGACCAGGAGTTGGTGCCTGTTCTATTGGTTTGAGTGCTTGATTTTCTAATTCAATCGTAAGACGGCTTTGGCCTACCCAAGCCTGAAGAAGTCCACTTCTTAGGTTGAGGTTGATTGCGTGATCATAGATCCAGTCTTGGCCCAAGACCAGAGGTTCGGTAAGATCCTCGTCTTCACATACTAGCACTTTTGCTGGCATGAGGACCTCTTGTATGTAGAGGGGAAGTTCCACCTCCCCCATGCAAGGGGTTTCAACACCTCCTAATCCTATCAGATATGCTTCTAGGGGTTTTACCTCCAAGTGCAGTTGCTGGCAATAAGAAAGCCGAACTGCACTAGTGGCTGCACCTGAATCAATTAAAGCTCTTACGGTCCTTGTACAGTCTCCTTGTCCAAATTCTAGGGTCACAAAAGGTCGTCGATTCACTATCCTATGGGCACGTTCACCTGAAGCCCCACACATGGCCATGTGATAGCCTGGAGATTCTTGTGTGTCAATCATAGGCTGATCTCTCCCTTGCCTCCTCAATTTCATTCGTCGAATGCGCTCTAAGGCCTCTGCCTGTGCTTCTTCTCGAATTCGTTTTTCCTCCTCTTTACGTTTCTTGGCAGTGTTGAGCCGATTTAACATCTCTTCAGTTAGGGGTTCTTGGTATAACTTGACTCTACATCCGCTTATGTAGCTAGGGAGAATATCGCCCTCCAAAGTGGCTAGTTGTACTGCCCCACTAGTTGAAATCCTATTTATAATCATAGGTCCATAGCCTCTTTTCTCTAATTTCCGTGCATGCTGCTTCAATGTGTAGACTAGGACTAGGTCTCCTGCTTTCAAGCCTTTATCCTTCACATGTGTATCAAAGTATGCCTTTTGCCTCTTCTTCGCTGCATAGATTCCTGCTGTAGCTCTCAATCGTGTCTCGCCTAGACGTTCAAGATCAAAGATTCGAGAGGAGAGTTCATGGCCTGTCCAGTCATGCTCTTGTGCTACTTTCAATGTAGGTATCAAGAAGTCCAAGGGTAGCACCGCATTCTGACCGAACACCATCTGAAAGGGTGTGGCATGGAGTACCGTTTTATAGGCCACTCGGTATGCCCAAACAACATGGTGTAGCTGTTTGTCCCAATCAG
This sequence comes from Ceratopteris richardii, assembly GCA_020310875.1. Lineage (NCBI taxonomy): Eukaryota > Viridiplantae > Streptophyta > Polypodiopsida > Polypodiales > Pteridaceae > Ceratopteris > Ceratopteris richardii. The sequence continues at coordinate 130,693,369 of CM035414.1, forward strand.
AGCGTTTATTGTTCACTAATTTCGTCAATACATTGCATAAGATCTTATTTGTACTCTCAGCCTGGCCATTAGCTTGTGGATGATAGGGAGCGGACTTTTTATGTATCACCAAGAATTCTTGGAGAAGGTTTTATATGACTTCATTCAAGAAGTGTGTGCCTCTATCACTCACCAACTCTATTGGCAATCCGTACCTCATGAACACATTTTCAAATAAGAACTTTGCTATTGTTTGAGCATCATTTTTTGTAGTGGCTCTCACTTCTACCCACTTGGTTAGATAGTCTGTGGCCAGGATGATATACTCAGCATGTGAGCCCTTAGCTGGGGGATTAATAGGACCTACAAAGTCTATTCCCCACTTAGAGAATGCACGTCCGCCCATCATAGGCTTCAGTGGCATCTCATCTTTGCGTATAGGATACTGGGTTCGCTGACAAATCTCACACCTCTTCACGTAGGTATGTGCATCCATGTGAAGGGTGGGCCACCAAAATCCTGCAAATAGAATTGCTTTGATCACCCTATCTGGACCAAAGTGTCCTCCTGCTACACCCTAGTGAGCAGTTTCCAAGATCTTTAGATATTCACTCTCATGAACACATAGTCTCAGGTATCCATCTTTTCCACGCTTATATAGATTATCACCAATGAGTGAGTAATCTAGGGCTTCTTGTTCTAGACTTCTTTGCCTCGTCAGAGTCATGTCTGGAGGGAATGTTTTCATCTTCAGGAAGGATACTAGGGGTTCACTCCAATCTGGCACTATGGACACTTGATAAAGAGTGGCATGTTCCACAGGTGGTTTAGTGCAGCAGATTGGGCATTCCTTGCACAACTTCTGGACATCAGCTTCCATAGTCGGCCAATGCACTCCTAGTCTTCTCAGGGTCTGTATGGTTCGTTGTTTTGAGTAGTGTTGCTCTAATGCACCTACATGTGCTAATTGCAACCACTTAGCGTACTCGTCCTCTTCTACACAACAAGCTAAGATCCCTTGACCTGTGTGCTTGTACATACTTCCAGCCATGATGTGGTACTTTTGGGCTTTTACTACCTCTCTATTTTGTATGTTTATTGTTGGATGGTTAGGCTCGTATGTCAATACTGGCACTAATGGTTTAGCCCACTGCGGTACAACTTCCAAGTTAAACAAGTAGGCATCAGGTAAGTCATCTGACACTCCTTGTGGGACTTCCCCGGATGTGAGCCTTGAGAGATGATCTGCTCTCAGGTGAGTTCTGCCTTTTCTCACTACTACCTCAAAGTCATACTCCATTAGTAAGAGAAACCATCTTACTAATCTGCTTGTATTACATGGCTTGTTCACGAGATATAGTAGTGCCTGATGGTCAGTAAAAAATTTAAACTTATTTGCAAGCAAGTAATGTCTAAACTTTTTAACCCCGTATACCATGCCTAGTCCTTCTCTCTCAGTAGTGGTATAATTTCGTTCAGCTGCATTCAATTGTCTACTAGCATAGGCACTTGGAAGATCCATATTACCTTCACCAGTAGGTTGTGCAAGTACACATCCAATAGCATAATTGGATGCATCCACATGAACATGAAAGGGTTTATTCCAATCTGGTGTAGTCAAGATTGGGGCTGAACATAATCGTCGTTTAAGCTCCTGGAAGGAATTCGCACATTCCTCAGTCCACTCAAAGTTAGTCAGAAGTCCGTACATGGGCTTTGCAATGACAGCATACATGTGGATGAAACGGTGGTAGTAACCACAATGCCCCATGAAAGCCTGTACTTCCTTGACGTTCTTTGGCCTAGGTAGTTCTGCGATGGCTCTCACTTTCTCTTCGTCAGTGGATATGCCGTTCTTGGACACTATGTGACCTAGAATTTTGCCTTGCCTGACCATGAAAACACACTTTTCTGGGTTCAGGCAGACTTGATATTCTCTGCATTTATCAAAGATCTGTCTGAGTTCAGGTATATGGGTCTGTCTAATGTTGGAATGAGCGCAAAGATCATCAACATAGACTTCCAGGTTCTTCCTCAAGAATTCTTTAAACACGTGACACATCAATCTTTGAAAGGTAGCTGGTGCATTGGTAAGCCCAAATGGCATTACTCTAAAGGCAAATATGCCCCATTCAGTGGCAAAAGCCGTCTTATGCTTTACCATTCCAACTCGCCTCTCTACGTCTTACCATCACACGCTCGTCCTCAAAGCTCGAATCCCCGGCAACGGCGCCAAAATTTGGTGTAGCTCAGTGATGAGTAGCACCTCCTTTAATGTCAATCCGGGAAGACATGAGGATGGTTTGAAGACCTCGAGCAAGTGAAGGCACAAATGTGTGAGTGAGAAGCACACTAACATGCACACACATACACACACGCGCACACACGGCAAGAACAAAGAGAGTAAGACAATGGAATCACTTCTATTGCAACCAAGTTCTCATCCAAGCTCAAAACTACAAGAAGCCCTCCAAAAATGAGCTCTCTAGCTCTATTTATAGTTTTTGACTAGCTTTGGCCCTGTCCAGACCTAGTGTCCGACCTAGTTAAAAATTAGGTTCCAGGGCTTATTTGAGGGCTCAAACGAGATCTAAAAAATATGAAAATTGGCAGGCAACTACTTCTAAGGCTCCCCAAGCTCGAGGACTCCTTGGCTTGTACAAAATGGAGCTACAAAAAGGTGAAATGATATTTACAAGGGTTTTTAGTGATAAGAATCACTTTTAAATGGTGTAGGGGTTTGGAAAAAAATAAAGGGTTGCCTTAGTGCTAGATCTGCATGTATGCCCGTATTTGCTTCTTCCCGTATACTGCCAACATGAACTTTTAAACCTTATGGTAGGGGTTGGTAACACTTATAGAAAACATATAGCCCAAGAAGACTTTTGCAAAAAAGTTTGAATACCATATATTCTATTTTGGAGAACAAAGTAGCCATCAAACTAGAGTAAAATGGAATGCACTTGTTACTTCATCAAGGTTTAATGGAGATGAAGCCCTTAAAAAATGGATAGATATATGCATGGAATCTACAAAAGTTACTACTAAACCCTCTTTGCATACGTTTTTTGTAAGTTATCCCATTCCCTACAAAGGTAGTTATATAAACACACACACACACGCACACACACATATACATATAAATATACATACACACGCACACATATATATATGTGCATATATATATATATATATATATATATATATATATATATATATATATATATATATATATATATATATATATATATATATATAAACCTTTATGGTCTACCACTCATGTAACAGATGCATTTCAAAGAGAATTAATCTTCCTTGCATATTTTCACATGCATCCTAAGTAGGATGATAAGTCAATATAGGCTCAAAGTTTCATGAATACTTTATTTGAAAGCTCTCGCTTGATCCCAGTTAAGAGAATGATGGAAATAAAATATATGTAGTTGAAATTAAATACAAATTGAGCTTTGAAACTCAATAGACATGTATTTAGTTCATTTTTTCACATGTAATAATGATGCATAGTGCTAAGGAATCATGAAAACGTTGAAGAATCCTCCTTCTTAGAAGAGTTTGAGTATAGTTTTGTAGATTCATGCAATATATTTACATTTAAAGGTTAAACCTAGTCAAATTGTGTTTAGGGGATGCAATAGTTCCTAAAGAAAAGAACTTGAATTAAGTAGTAAAGTTTTTCTATTTCATGGGTTAAACCACTTCTCCTACCATATCCAAGGCTGAATGTATTCTCTTGGAAATGCCAAAAAAGCTCAAAGTATTGGATCTTAATTGATCCATGAGCTTCCCCAAATACAAGTAAAAGTTCTTGAATATGTTAGGACAAGTGAACAAAGATTCTAGCTTAAAGACAAAAGGTATCATATGATGATAGCTTAGATATCATTTCTAGGACATCTTTATAAAAAGAAGAAACTTATCAAATAGACAAAATCGGTGTAATTGATGGATTAGAAAATGTGATAAAAACATCTTTCAAGGTATAATTGTTTAGGAAAGTGGAAAGTTTCTCAAAACTCAACTTGATGGCATGCTATGGTTAGTGAAAAATGCGATCACATTAATTTTGAGAAGGTGGTTGTAACCACAAGGTTAGATAAAACATGCAAAATTTACAATTTCTCTTAAGAGAAGTGAGAAGGAAAAAAGGTTTTATGTTCCATGTAGTCTGCAACTATGGTTGTAGTAATTAAGTACATGGTAGATGAAAAATTTATTTATCCTTAAAAGGATTGTCTAAAAGTGAAATCCAAAAGCATTAGTAGATGCTAAGACTTAAGTAGTATAGAGATTCCTACAAAACTCAAGGGAACTATTGTATAACTATGGGTCAAAGTGGCTAAAAGACATGGGTTTTGAGGGTCCAAAACCACTTGGAGAACCCTTGGAGTTTATTGGGAAATTCTTGGGAAAGTGTCTCTAAGAGTATGGTTTTAACCCTTGAGCTATTTCAAAAGTGTCCCAATTGAAGGATTTTTTACCCTTAGGATTGACATTTCCTAAGGGTATAGTATTTAACCCGTAAGGAGGCCTCTCAAGCCTTGAGACTTGTATGTAAAAGCCTAGGAGAAGTTCTTTTAGAATCTATGTGAAAGCCATGTGATTCCATGTGATTTCCACGGTTAGAAGTCCTTGAATTAGCATCCATGTGGAGGGGATATAGGCAAGATCTCCTCACATTTCCCCCCTTGGCATTGAGGTATATATATGGGTGGAGTTAGTTGGGTGGAAACATGCATCTCTCACCCCTTTTGGGTCTAGTTATGATCTTGAAACAGGTCTCTAGACTAAGCTAGATCATTAGTAGATTATGTCTTTTAGTTGTTGTGGTGTGGGAACCACAACAGTGGTATTCAAAGCAAGTCATGTTCTTGTAGAAGGTATATTGATATGAGTTATTTATGATTTTGTAGAGATTCTCATCTCTACTCTTGTTGAATAGAGACCCTATTCAAAGGAAGCAGATTTGAAGTTAAAAATAAGGGCTATCATCCACAAGAGGTGCATAAGTACATGAAAGATAGAAGAATGAGTCTTCCTAGAAGATTTGGTGTCTTGATGGGACACCAAAAGGAAGGGATAAATATGGTCGTTCATTTAGCTTGCCACTTTTTACATCCATGGGTTTTGATGCCTCATGCGACCAACACAATCATAATGGTTATTTACCCATTGAAAAGCACTTGGAATTGTGGCTAAATCAAAGAGTTCTAAAGAAGTGAAATCAACATGACGAAAACCCTCTGCCTCTATAAACGGATCATTTTCCATATGTCCACATATAGCATAATACTAGGAAGATATATATATATATATATATATATATATATATATATATATATATATATATATATATATATATATATATATATATATATATATATATATATATATATATATTCAAAATAGATTTTTTTAATGTGCAACAACTATCGATGTGTCATTCATAAAGCTGACAAGGAGAGTAATGTTCTTTTGGATAATGTTGTCGTCATCATTGGTGCCACTCTATATGCATTTACTAATGTAACTAAAGGAAGTTCCTTTAGGAAAAATGGAGATTGAATTCAAGGAGTGCAATAGCCGACTTGTGTTAACTAGCCATCAAATTCGAGGCAATTATATGTAGCTTGCGCAACAATTTTGTAATGGAATTTCATGAGTTGCTTTTGTACTCCATTGCAGTTGTTCATGATGACAATGAGAGATTGAGGGTGGAGAACTCTTTTTGGTTTGTTGGCTCATGTACAAGGCTTACATACATTGCTTCAACTTGAAGTTGCATTGCCATGTGAGATATGATTTGGGCCAAGCAACTCAGTATTTGAGTCCAAGACAAATTGAATGTTTTGTAATTCAATACTTACATAACATATGGTTCACATATTATGTAATCTTACTGTATCTTAATGTGAGGAGAAGAGGAGATGTCCAAACACTAATCAAGACAGTTATCATGCATTAACAATCCATTGTCTCTATTACTGTCAAACATGCAGAATGAAGCAAGATCAATCAACTGAATAACTGTAGAACTATTCAACTCTAGACTATTAGATATTAATCAAGATTAATATTTAAAGTACGTGCAAAACTATTGAACTCAAGATTGTGAGAAATTAATGACAATAGTGTGGATTAATCACAATAGTGTAGATGTTAGAGCAGTTCAATGGTTGATTGGTGCATGTGTTAGAGCTATCGGAATTAGGATGGAGGTTGAATCAAATAGATGGATGTAATCCAATTCCAAATCAGGCAGGCACATCAAGTGATAAATCATGCATCCTACAGCTACGATGATAGAGAAGAATGATAAAATCCATAGCATCAACTCTGAGTCCATGGAAGATTCTCTGTCACTGACTCTGTATCTGTCTTGAAGGTCTTCTTTGACATGCACATAAACTTGTTGATTGTGGAGCCTGTCAAAACATCAATCGCTCACCAAAAATCCAAGCACACATGTTGTACCCATAATGATCGAAGGGAAGATCACAAGCAAAGGATCAAATTCAATTGATCCAATGTTGAGAAGATGAAAAGCAAAGGACCAAATTCAATTGATCCAATGCTGGCAATTAGATGAATAGAAGCTTTGCTCCACCAAAGTACATTTGATGAAACTGACATCGTGTGATGTTTGATAATAATCTTTGTAACCTCTCATATTTAATATGTTATCTTTGATAGTTTGTAAACACTTACATTCAACCCTCTGTGCCTTTGTGATGTCAAGTTTTTGGTTGCTATCAACTGTTGGGAATCATTATTTTCCTCTCTAGTTTAGGGATAAACATCAAGTGATTTATCCCACACAATTCATAAATATTATGGTGAAATATTACAGAAGTTCATGTGTGACTTTTGCAAAGAACTACATATTCTAGTCGTTAGTGTAAATATTGTAATCATTAGTGTAAATATGTCAATCAATAGAACTACATATTCTAATTGTTAGTGTAAATATGTCAATCAATAGAATTGATTATGTGCTTCTTGTTGTGAATCAAATTGGACTATTGAATGGTACAAAGAGGAACAAATTGCTGTCCATCACATAATTATTTCTATTGATGATGAAGTTAACGTCAAACATGATGTTTGAACAAATAAATATTTATGTTTTCAAAGCACTTGAGAATCTAATGAATTTTATCAATCTTCCTAAGCTTTCCACCTCTTTGAGCCGTAATCCGTCACTTGAGTTTGCTGGGAGCAGCCCATGTGCATCGACATTCCGAACATCGACAATTGGAATTGATCCATCCAATTGAGATCCTTCACAACACTTGAACTTGAAAATCCACAACATAGTGACTCAGGTGATATATTTTCTCATATTGCATAAACATTCATACGATTTGTGAACATAAGGCAGTAGCTATTTGTCCTTGTGTACGGATGTTGGATCAGACTCTTGCATAATCTCTTTGATGTTGAGGGCTGGTCGATTTGACCTACCTGCCTCAACCGAGATTTGTAGTTGGCTAAACATCCTCGCTTCACCCTTTCCATCAACAAAAGAAGTAGCTACATTTGCACACACAACATACTCTTAGATTTTCTTGTATTTAGGTTTTCAACAAACCCAAACATGTATTAATGATTACACATGCACATACTTGGAGCTTCGTCATCGAATCAAATCAGGTATGCATACTTTGAGTTGATGTTTGGAATTTTTTCATTTGATCTTACACACATGCATACGTGAATTTCAACATCACAAAACTGATATCTCACTCAAATGAAATCATGAACTCTAATTCAAAATTTGATGCTATTACTTTACAAGTTACTTCTTTGGTTCTAGAAACTTCACATCAAGAGGTACATGATTTCCTTAGATTTGTGAGAGATAGCATTCAACATGGTTTTGACTCGAGTGACCTTGAGTTTTTAACATCCAAAATCAACATAGAAAGTGGAGGGGGCTTATCTACAGATGAGAAATTGATTTACTATTGTAAACATCAATATGATGTCCTTGAACTTTTATGAAATGCCTTAAGAAGATGACCTTCCAAGCATTCAAGAAAAAAATTAAGTCAAACACCATTGAATGATGAAACAATGAGTGTGTTTTCAACACAAATGCATGATTTTGCAAATTGGTTTCAAAACCTAGAACAAGAAATTATTGACCTTAACATTTAAGAAGAGTTTTTTGCATGTAATGAGAATGACTATTATGAGGACAACTATGAAATCGAGAAACAAACATCTATTCACAAATATGACATTAACGAACAAAAATATGATAATGAAAATGAGGAGGAAAAAGATGTTAATAAATTCAAGGAGGAATCTATATAAATGGGTGAAATCAAGACCAACAAAGAATACAAAACTTCTGATAACAAGTATCTAGAGTGCGAGGAAGGTTCAACCCTAAATTCTAATATTCTCACCATTCCACTATATGAAGAAAGGGGAGGTGAGATCCATGCATATTGTCTTAATGAAAGACTATAGAATCTAAAGAACCTATTCCATCTCAAACATTTGTTAAAGAAAATGAAGTGATAATAGACTATATGAAGTCTGATAATGATTTAAATCTTAATTGCTTGCCTTTAATTAATGGATCTGATGATCCAAACATAGAATGTTTGTCTTATTTTAACGATACTAAAAACAATGATGCATGGGATGAGTATTTAAATATTGGTATTGAGAAAATTTTTTCTTGCTCAAATCAAGTTGTCAATCACAATGATGTCCAAAATGATTTAATTAGAATGCAAGAAACCATCAACTAGCTTTTCTCTCAATCGAATAATGTTGAAATAAATGAAGCTAATCAATTCCTTGTTCAAGATTGTTGGACATAATTGACTAATGAAATGAACAATAAATATTTTGATAATGTTAATGAGTTTTCATTATTTTTTATTTATCTTCTCTTGTCCATATAAACACATAGTATTTAGGGGAAGAGAATGAAGAGATAAATGCCTATGAGAGATATCACAATGCACAACTATATGGAAAGGAAAATTTTGGTGTTCCACAAATAGGGAATGAAGTGAATGAAGAGATAAATGCTTATGAGAGATATAACAATGCACAACCATATGGAAATGAAAGTTTAGATGTTCCACAAATAGGGAATGAAGTGAATGAAGAGATAAATGCTTATGAGAGATATCACAATGCACAACCATATGGAAATGAAAGTTTAGATGTTCCAAAAATAGGGAATGAAGAGATAAATGCTTATGAGGGATATCACAATGCACAACCATATGGAAATGAAAGTTTAGATGTTCCAAAATTAAGGAATGAAGAGATAAATGCCTATGAGAGATATATCAATGCACGACCATATGGAAGTTTTCAAAATGAAAATGAAAATTTTGATAGGTTTGAATATGGTCCACAAATGGGTGATAACAAGAATGAATATGTTGAAAATATTGAGGTGTCTAGCGAGTTGAAGGCCATTTTGACTATAAATAAATATTATCAAGGAATGATATTATTTATGATAATTCTTTGACGACATGGTGTATATGGTTGGTGTTCATCTTTACAGTCTTTCTCTATCATATTTGAAGTTCAAGATGTTCCTGAAGATAGATTGGAGATATGTATTGCCTTCCCTAGTTTTGAAGTTTTTTCTCAAAATTATTTAATTATTTTCTTTAAGAGTTTTGATTCTAGGTTTTTACTATACGGAAGAGGATTACAAGGTGCTAGGGTCATTGATAGCTTTATTGAACAAGGAAAATAATCAGGATGATTGTGAAAGAAGTTGTTTCAATGAGAATGTTTCATAATTTATGCTACTCATGAGGTTTTCAAGATGGATGGCATGTGCAGGTATAGATGGATTGAAGGAGTTAAATTGAAGATAAGAACTTTCAACTAAGCTTTTTCCATCAGGACTCCAATTTCAATTTTCAATTTTGCACCATGTTTTTTTATGAAATTTTGCATCTAAAGTATGCATGAGTGATATGTATGAGCACAAAAGTTTCATGTATAATATTTGCACATCCAATTGCAACAATCTGAATTGTAAAATGCATGATGAAATCTAGAAGCTAAGTGTAAGTTTGGAAGAAGAAAACCTCTTCATCAGATACTCTTACCTTGTCTATGCACCATTGCAATTTCCAATGCGCTCAAAGTTTGCATGATAGGGTCCCATCAAATGACCTTGCATCG
>CM035414.1:130708541-130711041 GCA_020310875.1 Ceratopteris richardii
CATGATTGGAGTGTATTTAACATGAGGCAGAGTATGGTACTTTTGAGCATGCACCACCACTTTGTCAATGTGATAATGCTTGGGTATGTATTCTTTCTATAAATTAATGTCATTATTTTATTTTAAAACCATATACAAAATCAAATTATTGTTGATATATAGGAATATTTGCTCAATGATGATGATGATGATAATAATAATTCTAATAATCATAATCCTAATATACCTCGTACACGTCATGGACTTGCTGTTCATCAATCACAAGGAGAGGTTTCTCGAAATCCTCTATCTCCTAATTTAGAGACTGAAATGACTCGAGATTATCCATTTCCAACTTGTGATCGTTCTCTAGTACAAACATATGCTGAAGAAGATATGGGGGATGGAATAGAGGACCATTTCCTTTAGATGGAGATGTTTTTAACTTTTGGGGTGATTGCTATATGATTGCTCCATCCACTATTACTAGTGGTGGTCATGGGCCCTTTATTGTAGATGATTTGTATGTGCCTCTGAACTCTGAAGTCACTCTTATGTCATTTTGTGGTCCTATATATGGATGGGGAGATTGGCATTGACTTGCATGTTATGTTCACAGCATGCGTACTTATGGAATATGCTTGAATGCAGCATCCCTTATTAGTAGAGGGATTTCACATGCAGAAAATGAAAGATTATATACTGATGGAAGACCTTACACACATGGAAATATAGCAGGTTTAATAAATAACAATTGAGGGTTAAATAATAGTTCAAGGACTAATTGTACATTTGAAGAGCATGACAATAGTCATGAATCACCATAGATGAGTAGAGATGTAGCAAAATACATAGTTGTCAATGCTATTCCTTCATTACATGCTGGTGATGAATTATTAGTGAATTATAGATGGCCTAGACCTCAAAGAGCATCTTTTAGCTAGAGAGAAAATGAAAACTTTCAAACCACCTATCTTGTTGAAAAACTCTAATTTCAATCTCTTTTCAAAATAACTTACATATTTAATTTTATTTTTAAAGTTTAATTTTCATTCATTTATGGAATACTAATGATTTTTATTCATGTGTGTAGATTCCAATGTATGATGTTGATGATATTCCACCACACCATTTAGAGTTGCCATTAAGACCTCGTTTATCAGAAGCTTCTATGAGGAGGCTACACAAAAGTGATCCTGTGGTATATGCAAGGTTGAAAGACCTATATTCAAAAGAAGATAAAGTACAAGATTTGTGCAAAAATGATGAACATGATGGCACGATAGATTTTATTGAGGATTTTTATCAAAATGACAGTGAGAGCATTGATATTTCTAAAAATGAGAAATATCTTTGATAGGGTCTAAAGCATGTATATGAAGGAAGTTGATTGACACGACTAAGTGCAAGCTTACTTATTCTCAATCTTCAAAATCGTTTTGGATGGAGTAATGTATGTGTTTCGACACTATTAAGGTATAATTTTTTATTTTCTATCTATTTATATATACATGCATACACATACACATATAAATACGTACATACGTAGACATACACAAGATATTCTGTCCAGCTAGCCTTTGGAATTGTTCGCGAAACCTTTAGAATCTTCCTGACACATCTGATTCTCCTATTCTAGTTGACCTGATACCTAGGCTGCTAAATCTTTTATGAACTTTGCATACAAATATTAAGTATTAGTTAGCTATGGAGGTATTAGGTCGTTTGGGAAATAGGAGAAGCAAATTTATCTGGAAAATTTTGAAGGATAGAAGAACAATTTTAAAGGATGGGTGGAAAGAAAGCATCCATTCAATGCAGGTTCTTGTTCTTACCTTAGCGAAGAATATTGGTTATTCATTATGGTAGCATCTTCTTGGATTAAAAGACACCATAGCATCAAGGAATGATTTGAAGGATCAAAACTCAAAACCAAAGTTATGGCCAGTTTTCATAGACATTGATAGGAAACGACTTATGCACCTGCTCCTTGGGTACTTACGACAAAAGAGATCCATGGAAAAGGGTTGGATGCTTGAGGAGTGCATGTACTATGTTAGTGAGTACCTTGAAACAGTTCATGAAGAAGCTACACGTGCATGGACCAACGAGTCTTCTTCAAAAGTAACAAATGAGGTATTATGAGGTAAGGGAGTTCCATTTTTATTTACATTACACGAAAAAAATGATGTTTCTACTTTTGTAGCATATAATAGCGAATGCATGCAAGCATTCATTCGCGAGTACGAACATGAACTTTAAAATCTCTGAAGTAAAAGATAGAGAAACCAAAGATATAGACATAATCTCAATAATAATGAGATTGCAAATCTATCTTCTTTCATGAATTGGCTATATACTTGTTTGCAATGAGCCAATGCAAATAATGAAGAAATCTCAGATGAGCAGAAAGAGTTAATGATAGGTTGTGAACGAAAGATAATTTTATTTTAATAATATTCTATTTTTTACATATATGTATATTAGTTTCTCTTTACTAATTTAATTTCTTTTGTAGGCT
>CM035414.1:130716041-130756041 GCA_020310875.1 Ceratopteris richardii
AATAGTGGTTTTAGAGCCCTGCATGCATCACTAGGGATGGGTCTGTTTCCATTCATTTTGGCATTTGAACTCAGTTTTGCTATTCTCTATTTCCAATTCCAATTTTGTCTCCATCTCTGTCTCTGTCTCCATCTCCATCTCTATTTCTATTTCTGTTTCAGTTCCAATTCTGGTTCTAGTTCTGGTTCCAATTTCAAAACCTACGTTAACACCTACATTTACTCCAAGGCATCGACTAAGGCATAAAACTTAGGCATAACTAAGGCATTACTTTGGTACATTTGGCACCCATGCCTCCCTTGGTGACCGTTGGTAGCCGTTGGCTATGCGTGAACCAATTTTAATTTATGGGTGGCAATAAGGGGTTTTATATTCACCAAGGCTACACTATCTCTTGGTGTTATGTCTTTTATTATATTTAACACAACTTGCATATCTTTCATACTTTTTCAATTGGCAAGAACAACCTTTCCTCTTACATTTTAATTCAAGCAATCTCAAAATTGTTTTTATATATCTAGCAAGAGGGTTTTGTTCTCTACATACCCATGGACCCTATAAACACCATAAAGGATTTTGGTGAGTCACCTATACCCGAGGTAACACTCAAGCAACAACTCGAGCTCCTACGGCACGAACTTTGAGGTGCTCAGAACGAGATCCAAAAACGTGGTGAAGTACGGAATACCTTTACATGGAAGGAGGGTGACACCCTCACTACCTACATGGAGTGATTCTGGAAAAATTTATTATTGGTTTGAATGCTCAGAGATGTACTCAAGGATAGCTTGCAACATAAATATGAAGATGGATTGGAGATGGGAATCCAAGCCAAGCTTCAAAAACTACATCCTACAACCCTCAATGAGGCTATCTCTTTTGCCTATGATGCAGAGAAGGAATTCCAATCCATAACCAAGTCAATCCGTCGACAAGAACCGTGTCAACGAACACTTTTTGTTAAACCAACTTTTCCTATGAAATGTAATTTTGATACCTCATCTTACTCTAGTTTTCCTCATCCTCTGCAATCCAACTACTCAACTACACCTATTGCTTCTTCTCTCCAACCCACCAAACCACCTCCCTTGCAAACTTCAATGGTATATGTCCAATAGAAGCAACCATGTATCACTTGCTGGAATTGTGGTAAACCTAGACATACAAAAAAGAAATGTCGATTGTGACCTCTTCACATGAAACCAGGTGCAACTCAATTGCATAACATGGAGGCCCATTGTGAAGACATTCCTCCTGTTTGGACAGAGGAAGCATTGGAGAAGGACTTAAGTACCTTTGTTAACAATATCTCTATTCATTCTTTACTTTGCATGCAGTGTTTTATAAAAAGCAAACTGTTTAATACTTTACATGACAGTGGTAGTTCACACGTTTTCATTTCATATTTATTAGTACATGAACTTAAATTAAAAATATTTCCTTCCTTGTATAAAGTGAAAGCTACATTTCAAGGCAGTCATTATAATGTAACATGAGCAGTGCAAGATGTTAGGATTAGTGTAGGCCCATATGTAGATGCACAAACATTTTTAATTGCACCTTTGGAGTTTTACAATGTTATACTTGGTATGCCTTTTCATCATCATTATAACCCACACATTGACTACCATACACATACCTTTAACTTTGAATTTAAAGTTCAAATCATTACTTTGATTGTGTGGCATGATTTCCATCCGTTTCCATTGATTAATCATACTCAAGCAAAATGTGCATTTAGAAAAGATACAATTCATGCATTGTTTTTGTCAATGTCATAAATGATTATACTCATACACTTCCCGATGCACATCAACCTTTCATGACTAATTATAAGGATTATTTTCTGTCTCAGTACCCCTTTGAACTACCACCATCTTGAGGATCCTTTGACCATATCATAGACTTAATTCTTGGTAGTTCTCCTCCTCATAAAGCACCTTATAGGCATGGCCTACTATACCAAAAGGAAATAGAAAACCAAGTGAAAGACTTACTCCACAAAGGACTTATCAGGCCTAGTTCTTCCCCATTTGGAGCACCACTTCTCTTAGTAGAGAAGAAGAATGAAACTTATCAAATGTGCATTGATTATAGAGCCCTTAACAAGATCACAATAAAGAATAGATATCCTATTCCTCAAATATATGATCTCTTAGATAAATTACAAGGAGCTTGTGTCTTTAGTAAAATTGATCTTAAATCGTGTTACCATTAGACTTGTATGATGCAAAGTGATATTTTTAAGACTGCATTTGAAACTCAAATTGGCCATTATGAATTCATGTTAATTCCCTTTGGACTTACTAATGCTCTTGCTACATTTGCATGAATGATGAACAACATTTTTCTTGATTACCAAGCTTTTGTTCTTGTATTCTTTGACAATATACATGTTTACAACAAGAATGATAGTGAGCATGAGAAGCATCTTAAAACAGTTTTTCATTTGGTATCACAGAACACACTTTATGCTAGTCTTGAAAAGAGTTACATCTTTCAATGTAAGCTAGAATATCTAGGACATATTATTTCAAGTGAAGAAAAAAGTAAATAATTTCATGAATTTTAAAAAGTAAATTCATAATCTCATAAAATAGAGTAGAAAAGTTTGGACCTAGAGAAACTAAACACCTCTTCGTGCCCAACCTTATTTAAGGAATCAAAGGATCTTTTTGAATATGAGAGGATGCTTTGGAAGAAGTCATTTATAAACTTCTATGCTTAAGGAAAACTTTGTGAATATATTAGGCAAAAAAATTGCACTTTTTACCAAAAACCCTGAACTTAGATAATGAATTAACTTTATGAATTATTCCTAGTATAATACCTATGCCTAGTGTGCCTAATGGCTTTGCCTACAATGATGTTCACAGAAAATCCCACTTCTCTACCCACAACCATGTGAATATTTTATGCTCCAGATACTTTTCATAGAAAATCCCACTTCTCTACCCACAACAATGTGAATTTTTTATGCATCAAATAATTTTACTAAGGGCTTAGAAGACCTATGTTTCCATTTGAACAAATGTGGGATTTTTCTTAAGGCTAAAAAAAGCTTGGCATCAAAATTGGAATCTCTCCATGTGTTCATGAAGTAGTTAGGTCTATCTGTTCCTTTGTAAAGCATCCTGTCCAAAAACAAAACCTACATTCATAGAGGATTCTATCATTTCTTAAAATAATATTTAGGTCCACACCATCACGATGGGCCTAGACAATCGCGATGGTCCCACGCCATCATGGTGGGCCTTGACCATCACGACGGTCACATGCCATTGCGATGGGCCTTGACCATCATGATGATCCATCAAAATATGGTGACGATCCATCAAACCATCGTGACCATCCACCAAACCATCCCAATGGTCTCATGCCATCACGATGGTCTCATGCCATTGGGACGGTCTCAAGCCATCGCGACGATCTCAAGCCATCACGATGGTCTCATGCCATTGCGAGGATCCACTTGACCATCGTGATGGTCCCACGCCATCGCAACGACACTAGACCATCGGGATCATCTAAGGCCATCACGATGGTGCCACACCATCACGATCCTCTTAGACCATCTCGATAGTCCCCTAAATCGGCAAAAAAATTAGCAGTTTTATTTTTGCAATTTTGGAGCTAATTTTGAAATGAAGCATTTTGAATCCCCCCAGAAAATATTTTGAGAAGTCCTATTTGCCTATTTTGACCCCCATGAGCCTGAATTGACCTATCTTTTTCATCCAAAATTTTCTTTTTGAGCTTCAAAGTGTTGAAGTTTGGTCCAAGTAACCAGCACAAGACCTACCTCTGAACTTTTGGAAAGTAAAATACATCTTATAAGCTTTAAATGGATGCAATATCAAATTTATAGTAAAATCCATGTTGGCACTCAAGGTCAAGCACGAGATGCAAGAACATGTCAAAGAAGTGGACACACAAGAAGAGGGAGCGTGTAGGGAGCTCCAAGGAGTATATGTCAAATTTTCAGAAGAAATCCCTATAAAAACAGTGATTTTGACCACAAAAAACCATTGTAAATATAATTTCACATTTTTGCAACTCCATTTTGTTCAAGCCAAGGAGTCCTTGAGATTGAGGAGTATTAGAAGCATCTACATACCATTTTTCATAATTTTTACACTTTCTTTTGTCCCTCAAATAAACTTGAGTATTGTATACTTTTGTTGAGCTTGCTAATAGAGGATTCCATTGTTGCAATCTTTGTTTTGCTATGTGTGTGTGTATCTGTGTGCATGCTTGTGTGTTTCTCACTCACACACTTGTACTCTCACTTGCTTATGGTCATCATATCTTCCTCACGACTTCTCGGCTTGACAATTAGGATGTGGATCGCCTCACATTGGTACTTACCATTGTGCTAGAGTGATACCAAATTTGGCACCATTGCTAGGGATCGAGCTTTGAGGACGTGCATGTGATGGTAAAATGTAGAGCCGTGATGTTGGAATCATAGGTAAGTAGATAATTTTTCTTTTTTTTGTTCTTTTTTTTAATTTCTTCACCATCATCATCATCATTTCCATCATTATCTACTCTCCATCTTCTTGCATCATTATCTTCACCATTTTGCTCATACCTCCACCTTCCATATTTATTCCCTCATTTCATTTGTGAGTGTGAGAGAGGCTGATTTGGTGTGCTTGAGAGTTGTTTTGATGAGAACAACATTTAGCATTGTGCACGTGGAAAAATAGGTAAAATTTCTATTTTTTTCCATCATCCCTGTCGAAAGCTCACACAATCATGACAGTTGGCCTAGTTCCAATTTTTCAAAATTCGTCTATACCATCATACAGAACATGTTAGTGCCTCCAAGGAACCATATATGTTTTTACAAAATTCATATTTTTGAGACCATTGTGATGGTTCCACACCATGACGATGGGCCTTGACCATCGCGATGGTCCACACCATCACGATGGGCCTAGACCATCGCGATGGTCCCACACCATCATGGTGGGCCTTGACCATCACGATGATCCCATGCCATCACGATGGGCCTTGACCATCATGATGATCCATCAAACTATGGTAACGATCCATCAAATCGTGATGATCCATCAAACCATCACAATGGTCTCACACCATCACGATGGTCTCAAGCCATCACGATGGTCTCAAGCCATCACGATGGTCTCAAGCCATCACGATGGTCTCACGCCATTGGGACGGTCTCAAGCCATCGCGACGGTCTCAAGCCATCACGATGGTCTCATGCCATTGTGAGGATCCATTTGACCATCATGATGGTCCCATGCCATCGCGAGGACACTAGACCATCACGATCATCTAAGGCCATCGCTGTAGTGCCACACCATCAAGATCCTCTTAGACCATCCTGATAGTCCCCTGAATCGGCAAAAAAATTAGCATTTTTATTTTTGCAATTATGGAGCTAATTTTGAGTAATATTTCACGTAAATGAAGCATTCTAAATCCCCCCAAGCAAATATTTTGAGAATTCTTATTTGCCTATTTTGACCCCAGGAGCGTGAACTGACCTATCTTTTTCATCCCAAATCTACTTTTTGAGCTTCAAAGTGTTGAAGTTTGGTCCAACTAACCAGCACAAGACCTACCTTTGAACTTTTGGAGAGTATAATACATCTTATAAGCTTTAAATGGATGTAATGAGACACTCTATGTGCTTTGGAAGATCGCACAGTAAATTTTGAATGGAAACAAATAGGTTTGCACACAAACTAGTTCATGGAACTTGCTATTTTTTTCTTCACAATTTTGAGCATATTATGAAGAGATATAAGGATGGTTTTCATTTCCAATGCTCATAAGAATAAATCACTAGCTTTTTAAAAATCCTCATCACATTCGCTTAGCATTTACAACAAACATGTGATATCAAAGCATTGGATTTTGTTGTCCGAGTTTAAGGATTGTGAAAGCACACAAATAGCACAATGAAAAAGAAGAATCTTGGAGAACAATAAAAAAATTATTGTATTACCAAGTTAATATACAAAGGCAAGTGACCCATTGTGTTATAGGCCTATATACAAGCCAAGGGGAAAAACCTCCTAGAAAAAATTTCGAGACAATCCTAAGTGTGTTCACACATCATTACCAAAATATATCAATGAATCCCCCTTGGGAGTGATGTGTTGAACAAGGAGCTGGCACTTATGTATAAGGAAATGCCAAGCTATGTGTAGAATGAAATTAATACACAAAAGGAACTAAGTAAAAAGCTTTATGAAAGGATTCAAGCTTCTCCATAGGTAGAGACTTTGTGAAAATGTCTTGAATGTAAACCTATGTGGTCACATAAGCCAAAATGACCTCTTCGCTCCCTAACGTAATGATAGTGGTTGTCAATGTGCTTGGTGCAAGCATGGGACATAGAGTTCTATTGGTGCAAATCAACCACCAATTGATGTTTCGGATAAAGAACTTGAAGTCAAAGGATGAAGAAAAGATCAAGAATTGAAGATTGAAGATAGAGCATGTTCAGGAAATGAAGACTTGTATACATATGTACATTAAATTGTAGTTAGCTCACATATACCTTTTGTATGGTCATGATCTTGTACATATATGCCTATATATACAAGTAAAAAGTTGGTGCAAGTATGAGAGAGCATGTGAAGAGAAGAATTAGAAGTTGTAATTGTCATTAGACACTTTAGAAGTGTAGGAGATCTCTCTCATCACTCAAATGTAAACATTTTCAAAGATGGAGGAATATTGCACCCAATCTTTTGCTGAGTACTCCTTTTGTGTTTAATCTTTTGTGAAATGTATAAATCTAAGTCTATAGTTGATTGACCTCTGTACAAGTTTTCAGATCCTAATTGGGATCAGGCTGAGAGAATTGAGAGTAGGAAAATTTACATGTGTAAATGTGAAGAAGTGAAGTTGCAACAGATGCAAAATTCAATGTTAATGTTTTGGTCAGTTCTCCTTCCACAGTGTAAAATTTTGAGGAAACAAGCACTCATTCTTTAAGTTGGAAGGTAAGCTACCTATGGCTAAAAGCATTTGATTAAATGGGTTGTACTTTGGGAGAACCATGCTTTAGAAGTTGCAGGTGTCAAAGTCGACTATACTGGAGAACAGTTTCAAACATAAATGAACTGTTTGATTCATTTCTCAAGATTTACTAAATCATTTGAGATAATTTGAGTTAGAGAAGTTGCATTATCTATA
The DNA here is from genome assembly GCA_020310875.1 of Ceratopteris richardii. Lineage (NCBI taxonomy): Eukaryota > Viridiplantae > Streptophyta > Polypodiopsida > Polypodiales > Pteridaceae > Ceratopteris > Ceratopteris richardii. The sequence goes on from CM035414.1 coordinate 130,723,224, forward strand.
GGCAACACCATGTGCAAAATTTTATAAAAAACTTTACACATTTGATGAGTCAATGAGTGAGTAATGTGCAACAGACTTTTCTGAGTAGTGATTCTCTTCACAGTTAGTACAAATTTTGATAGTTTGGAATTGGTCTTCCAAACTCAAGTAAGGTTTTGAGTTATTCTTGATATAGAACTTTTCTAACATCAAGGATAGCTTGTTCTTTTGGAGATTAAAACTCTCCATTAGTTGTATCAGAGCAGGAATCATCAAAATAGAGGAAAGGAGGACCTCGACTATTGCAGTCATATAGAGATCAACACTTGAAGGTTCAAAAGGTGAAAGTTTAAAGAGAAAGCTTGAGAGGGAGGTCTGAAACTATCAAGAAGTTCAAAAGGAAATTCATTCAAAGTAAAGGTACACTTATTCCTCATAAAGCTTGAAGAATTCAATACACAGGTGAAGAAAGGATGGGAGATTCTCTTTAGATAGAGAAATTGGATAGAGAAAACTATCCAGCTTGGTCAATGAGGATGGAAGCTCATCTCATGAGCAAAGACCTGATAGGTTACATCACAGGTGAAGAAGAAAAACCACAATTCAGAGATCCTACTATTCCAACTAGGGATGAACTTTCAAATTTGAAGACTTGGATGAAAAAGGATGCTCAAGCAAGGAGCATTATCTACATGGGAGCCAATGACTACTTGCTACCTCATATTAGAGGTCTTGAAAGTGCAAGTGATATATGGAATGCTTTGGAGGAGCATTTTCAAAACACTACAAAGTCAAGGAAGGCATCCTTATGGGCATAGTTTACCACATTCAAGAAGAAGGCCTCTCAATCCATTTCTGATTATGTAACAAGGATGAAGGACATTGCAGATGCATTAGGAGCAGTTGATGAAGATATGAAGAGGATAAATTGGTAAGGCAAATCCTCATAGGTTTGAGAGGAGATGAGAAATGGAAGCCATTCATTTTTTCTACTGAATTGTCACTAGATCATTTCACTCCTAATTTAAATCAGTTGCTAGGATACATGCTAACTTTTGGGTAGGATGTCAAAGGTGATGGTGATAAGAGTATAGGTCAAGCAATGTATTCAAAGGATAAGAAGAAGAATAGCAAAGGCAAGCAACAAGTAAATGAAGAAGAAGTTACAACTAGCCCAGCCAACTTCCTGAGAGGAAGAGGAGGTGGCAAAGGTAGAGGAAGAGGTAGAAGCAATAAAGATGGAGCCAAAGCTTGCTGGATTTGTGGTAAGACAAATCATTTAGCTCATGATTGTTGGCATAATAATCAGAATAATGGTGGATATAATCAGAACTTTAATTCAAGAGGAAGAGGTGGCAAAAACCAAAGAGGTAATTTCAGAGGTAGAGGTAGTAGAGATTACGTTGGGAGAAATGCAGGTAGAGGATTCCAAAGTCAATCCTACAACAATACCTACTACAATTATGCTTTAGATCAAAAGGAGGATTCAAACTTGATTATGAATGCAACTTGTGAAAGGCAACGTGAAGACCAAAGAGTCTTCTACATTGACTTAGGGTGTAGCAATCACCTGAGTGGCAACATAGCCTTGATGACTGATTTGGAGAATAAGGTAACTAATCATGTAGTTCAAACAGGTGATAATACAAAGCACAATGTGAAGTCAATTGGATCAATGAAGGCCAAGGATGGAAGTACTCTTCTAAGTAAGGTCTTGTATGTTTCTACAATTCCAAAGAATCTGATAAGTGTAGGGCAAATTGTTGAAAAAGGTTATGAAGTAAGGTTCACTAATGATGGAGTTTTTGTGGAAGACCCTAGCAATGGGTGTAAACAAATTGTTTCAGGGAAGAAAGAAGGAGGACTCTTCACATTGAAGATTCAAGGTAATGTTGGTCATGCCTTGTTCACTTATGGAGAACATAAGATCTCTGAGTTAGATCTTTGACATAAAAGACTTGGACATTTCAATGAAAGAGGTATTAAGGATATGGTTAACAATGGTTCAGTGCTTGGATTGCCTAATGTTGTAGGTCAACATATGACATAAAGATGTGAGGCATGCCAATTAGGTAAGGCTTATAAGAAATCATATTCTAAGCATGGATTTATGTATTCAGAGAAGCTTGAATTGGTAAACACAGATGTGTGGGGACCATCAAAGGATTTTAGTATAAATGGTTCAAGATATTATATGATTTAAGTGGATGATGCTACTAGGTGGATCACTATCTATGTGATCAAAGATAAATTAGAGGTATTTAATACATTCAAACATTATCATGTGTATGCAGAAAGATTCACAGGTCAGAAGTTGAAGAGACTAAGGTCAGATTGAGGGGGAGAGTATTTCTCTAATGAGTTTAGTGATTACTTATGGAATGCAGGTATAAAAAGGGAAGTTACTTGCAGGTACTCTCCTCAACAAAATGGTGTAGTAGAAAGGATAAATAGAACCCTTGTTGAGTTTGCTAGATCAATGATGAAGGAGAAAAATTTTCCAAATTATTTATGGGCTGAGGCTATAAATACAGCTACATATTTGGTCAATAGGTTACCATGTAAAGCTTTGTAGGGTATGATACGATATGAAGCTTGGTGGGGTAAGAGACCTACCTTAGATCATTGCAAAATGTTTGGATGTTTGGCTTATGCATATGTGCCATCTCAATTGAGGCATAAATTGGAACCTAAAGCTGAAAAGTATGTGTTCATTGGATATGATGATAAACAGATGGGTTATAGGTTGTGGAGTCCATCCACAAAACAATTCCTTGTATCAAAGGATGTTACATTTGATGATCAAGGTACTTGGTATGCAGGTACAATCAATAATCATGCAGGTGATGAAGAAGTTTTGAATCAAAAGAAAGGTAAATCAAAGGTTCAGATATTTGATGAAGAAGAGAACAATGAAGTACAAGTTGAAGTTGAAGAAGTGCCAAGGTTTGATCCAGAATGTGATGAACCAGAAACTTCAAGAAGTGGAGAACTCAGAAGGTCATCAAGACACAAATGGCAACCTACAAGGTATAGCTATGAAACTTCTTTTTTGACTACTAAAGATTATTCTTACATGGTGAAAGCAGATGAAGACCCTTCTACATATGAAGAGGAAAAAGGTAAGGAAAATTAGGAGAAAGCCATGCAAGAAGAGTATGATGCATTAATAGAAAATGAGACATGGGATTTGGTTCCTAAACCAAATACTCAGAAGATCATTGGATGCAAATGGGTCTACAAGACAAAGAGGTATGCATATGGAAGTGTGTCTAGGTATAAAGCTCGACTTGTTGTGAAAGGGTATGCTCAGACATATGGTATAGATTATGATGAGACCTATAGTCCTGTGGCAAAGATGACAACCATCAGGACCCTCATAGCTATTGCTGCATGTAAAGGTTGGAGACTATGTCAATTAGATGTGAAGAATGCTTTTCTGAATGGTTATTTTCATGGAGCAACCACAAGGGTTCAGAGACAAAAGGTATTCAGAATATGTATGTAAGCTCAAGAGAGCTTTGTATGGTTTGAAGCAGGCCCCAAGGGCATGGAATTATAGACTTGTAAAGTTCTTGAAGGAATTTGGTTTCCAAGTATAGATGAGAAGGGCATACAAAACCTCAAGAAACAAATGTAAAAAGAGTTCAAGATTAGTGATTTGGGAGACTTGTCATATTTCTTGGGCATGGAGATCTCATATACTCAACATGGAGTGTATGTAACTCAAGAACGGTATTTGAAGAACTTGTTGATTAAGTTTAAAATGGAAGATTGCAGGGTAGCACCTACTCCAATGGAGGTGAGTCATGAGTTGAGCAGATATGGAGGAGAGGAATTCAAGGACATGAAGCTATATCAAACTCTGGTTGGTAGTCTAATCTATGCAACTGTAACTAGGCTTGATTTGTCATATGTAGTTGGAGTATTGTCTCAATTCATGCACTGTCCTAGGAAATAACATTGGGTTGCAGGACAAAGAGTGTTGAGATACATTAAGGGTACACTCAAGGAAGGTTTGTATTATGGTTTTACATCAGATACAAACATCAAGATATATAGTGATACAGATTGGGCAAGAAATCCTGATGATAGGAGATCAACATATGGATACTTGTGTTATGTGAGAGATAAGTTAATCTCTTGGTGTTCTAAAAAGCAACACACAATTGCTTTATCATCCATAGAGGCAGAGTACAAAGGTATGGTTGAAGCTGCAAAGGAAGTCATATGGTTGAAGACTCTCATGAAGAGTTTTGACATCACTCAGAGTACACCCACTATTCATGGAGATAACATGAGTTCATTGTATCTAGCTGCTAACCCTGTTTTTCATGCCAAGACTAAACACATTGAGATTCAATATCACTTCTTAAGAGAAAAGGTGATTGATAAGGAGACTGAAGTAATACATACTTCAAAAAAAGATCAGATTGCAGATATGCTAACCAAAAGCTTGGATGGACCAAAGCTACAAAGATTTAAAGACATGGAAGGTATAAAGAAGATAGAGAAAACCTCAATTGATGATTGAGGGGGAGCTGTTGGTGCAAGTCAACCAGGCTTGTATTGTAGCTCGTGCCCTGATATGTATCTACGAGGGGCCAAATGAGCAAAGTATGGAGACTGTAAAATTCTTTCTTCTATCATTGCCATTGCGTGTAACTACGCCATCTGAGTGGGTTGTTCCAAGTTCTTCTATCGTCTTCATCCATGCAGGAGTTAGAAGTTTGAAAGTCGTCTGGCCTTTGGTCGTGACTCGTCCGCCTGGGATGGGTTGGGGTTCATATGCTTCTTCAAAAGTTTCCTCCACCGGAATAGTGATTGTTTCTTCCTCTGCTGGTAGTTCCGGTGGGGATTCTGGCCTAGGGGGTGCTTCATATACGGCTATCTATGATTGAAGCGTTGATACCTGGGCCCGTAATGCATTGAGTTCCTCTAGGATGTCAGGAGATGGGTCCGCAGGAGTTGGTAATCCTTGTGGTATTGATGCTCTTAACTGCAATATCTTGTGTTCATCTTTGAGCTTCTAAAACTCCTCATTCATGCTGTCGTACTCATCTAACAATCTGACATGATCATCTAACAACATTTTCATAGATTTTGAGGGCACGACCTTGAAGCAGCTAGGGATTAATGGTCGGTTGGGTTGATCTAGGGCAGCTTCTAAATTTTCTCTGTTCTGTTCCTGTAAACGCTAGTTCTCTTCTTTTGCTGCTGCCAAGTGTCGTTTGAGTAAGCCCATGTTCCTTGTGAGCGTTGCATTGCGAATAGTGTGTGCCCTTAACAAGTTATCGATATATGTGACAACCTCTTTCGTCTTTTCTTCACTTTCTAGTTCAAGTTTATGATAAGCCTCTCGTAGCTCTTGGTATCTGGTGTTTAGTGAGGCATTCTCCATGGTCAGTGAATTGAGCTGCGACTGTAAATCATTGGTTGTCTTCTGCAGCATTTGATAATTATTTCCAAGAGATGTGAACTCATCTCTTACTTGAGTCATACACGTGAACATTTGTCAAAATGCAGTGTCTATAGTGGGTGATAATATTAGTGACGGCCTCCGTTAACTTCTTACGTGCCCAAACTTTTTCCATAGTGCGATATAACTTTTTGATGGCCAACGTATAAGCTGCTGCTTCAAATGTTTCTTCTTCGTGTGTGCTCGTGTCACCTTGGGTGTCGGTTTGCTATCCTTGTTCATCTGTCTGTACATGCTCTTGGGATTCATGAGTGCCCTGGCTGGCTTCATCATCGCCCTCATCATCATCGGTTTCTGTTCTTTCGTCCTTGGAACTAGATACTACTTGTCCTTGTGGTTGGTCCGGGGGAGTGGTCGGGTAGCTTGGCCGTTCATATTCCTGAGAGAAGATTTGTCCTTCTGAAAACTGAAACTCACTTGAAAACACATCTTGCATCTCGAAATCGAATGTTGTGTCCATCGGTTCTGCTTCCAAGTTGGGTATCGGAAAAGAAAAAGCTTATGCACCAATAGTGGTGGGAACTTCTGCTGCAGTGGTGGTAGGTTCCTGGACTGATGTTACCTGTGAGGTAACTGCACACGTAGTGCCTTCCGTAACAATAGGTCGAAATAATTGTATGCGAATAGGTTGTACAGATACATGCGCTAGCGTCGGAGACTGTTCTGGAGAGGGTTGTGGTGACGGTGATTCTGGGACCTGTAGGCATGGAATGGTTCCTCTCATGCGCTTTCCTGCTTGTCCTTTGCTAGCCTTCCTAGCTTTCTTTGCTGTCCCCTTGAATGCTTTCAGCTCCTCGCTTGTCATTGCACACTCGATTGGTAAATCGTATGCCAAACACATGTATACAATGCGCGTGAGAGCGCAACATCCATTGATTACCTTCTTTCTTTCCCATCTATGTTGTGCTAAGTACAATTGATCAATTATCCAGCTAGCCAGATCAACTTCTTGTGGCCCAGTACAAGCTAAGTATAAACCAAACCAGATGTGTTTGCGGGGCATGGTGAATCTATCCTGAGTGGGGAAAGCGAAATGTTGCATACATATCCTCAATGGTTTAGAGAGCTTAGGTGTGATTGCTGAAATATCTTCCCACTTAGTAACATCCCCACGTTTCATAGGATCTGGAATTAGCCTTTCTCATTCTGTCGGCGTATGCGTTCCATGTTGGAGCAAGTCTATGACAAGATTAAGTATTGGCTTGAGTCCCACAAAGTCATAGAAGAAGCCTTAAAATGAAGACAATGTAAAGTTCACTTGTGAACTACCTCTTGTAACTTTTGAAGAGTTTACTTAATGTAAAAGTGAGAGAATCTTAAGTGGTTGAGTCCACTTGATCAAAAAGGGAAAGAGGATCCACGAATTTGTGATTTGTGGTAGATAGAGAATCAAATCAATCACTAATTGATTGGAGAGTGGTTGAGGGGAGTTAGCCTCCCAAGCTCAACTATAAATAGATGGAAACTTTAGTCGTGGTTAGAGAGACCTATGTGAAGACCTCCAAGAGCTTCGCTTTATGCCATATCAAGCTATGATTCCAAGGCACACATATGTATCAGTAAGTCCATTGTATTATACAAGCAATATACTTTCATTTTCATGATCATTTGAGTTCATATTTCCATGTTCTTGTGAAGTGTACTACTCACTACCATATCTCTCAGTTTTCTCAGTCAGATTGCAGAGATGGTTTCTCTGAGCTTGGTGCATCATTTTCAGTGATTTAACTTGGTAAAGTTAGCTCTATAAGTCTACTATATGCTCACCAATTTTCATTTCATTTGGGTGTTTCAATCAATCGTGAGTTATGTTCATTTGAAGTCAACAGTGTCTGTTCATTTTTACTTCTTTCTCAGGTACCCGACTTTTTTACTCATCTTGTCAGAGCTGTTTCTCAGTGTGTACTTACCCAAATTCAATGATTTAAAGCTTGATGGATTCAGCACACTGTATACTATAAGCATACAAATGTTCATTTTTCTGCTCACTAGTCGCATTACTATAGCAGCCCATGAAAATCGGGATGATGTCATCACTTGTTAAACATCTTTCTCAGTGTGTGGTTCATTATTTTTTATGCGATTACTCTTGAAAGTTAGCTCTTTAAGTTAAATAGACTTCCACAAGAGGAATTAAGCTAATTGCTGTTGTGCTCAAAGAATTATGCAAAACACTGGACAGGTGTATGAACCAAAATAGCAAGTTCTTCACCTCTGAGCTAACTCCAACTTATCTGTTTTGATCTATGTTTTTGAGAGTGATCTTCCAAGGTACATAGGGTGTCTAATACATCCATTGGCAAGCTAAAAGGGCCCACCATATACTCCTGGAGTTCATTTGGCTGGTGTAGATCAAGGATTTTGCAACACCTCTTCATCTTCAAGCACATACCTATCCATCTCTTCACATTCCATGTACCTTAATACCAGCTCTAATCAAATCTTTAGACAGATAAAACTTCTTATATGGCGGATCATTTACCAAAGATGACAAAATGAATGTTCCTGGCAAATCTTTGTTCTCTGAAGCTGTCAATGTTGTTACCAAGTAGTAGCATCTGTAGAAATCCGGTTTAGGCAAAGGATCACTGAAATGTTTTGTGAAGCCTGCTCTCGCCCAAACATGCGTTAAGTCTTCTGTGTTCTGTAGTCCTTCGAATTCTCTTGAGAAAAATTGGTACTTGCCCCAAGTCCGGTGATCAAACGCCAAATTGGCCTCAAAAATGAAATCTGCATCCGCCAATGGGCATGCTAATCCTTGGAACCAATGAGAGTTGCGATGAATCTTCTCAGTATATCCCCTAGGAGGATCATCAATCCACATGGGTCCTGGAAATCCCTGAAATTTTGGTGGTTGAGCCGTAGGGTGGGGCTCAGCTAGTAGTCACCAATATTGGCCATGGGTACACTAGTTCCAGCTTTAGATGGTCCTTCTGCCTGCATGACGAGTGATGCAAGTGCGTAGAAGATCTGCTACAAAAGATTAACGCATTAGTATGGAAATTAATCATGATCCCATTAAAGTGAGACCGCAATCCCTTTCCATAACCGATGTGTAACCCGTGTAGCCGAGTGTTGTGATGTGGTTTATGGAATGATTGTTGCAAAACTAATGCAGGTCTCTAGACACCTACATGCTTCAGATGATGCATACATTTCTTGATGAGATGTTATTACAAGTGATGTTGGGTTATAATGTGTGGATTTATACAAGGTTTAGGTGTGGGTGAATTATTACAAGGGTCTTGTTTAGTCGGGATGGGAGTAATGCTAGATAAGGGGGTCGAAGAAGTCGTCTGGACACGTTTCATAATCCATTTCCTGAGAGTTTTTGAGCGGGTGATATGTTTCCGCTGAGGGAAAAAAGGTGAGATCGGATGTGGTGGGGTTAAAGGGTGAAGAGATTTCTGAGGGCTATATATTACATGGCTTGAGGATTGAGCTATTATACACTGTTTGGGTACCCATATCTGCATGGGTGTGGGTCGATTCGTAAGGTACTTCTTGGCGATCCAAATTTGTCGAATGTTTGTACTCGTAGAAGAAGGTCGAGAAGGCTTTGGATATTGCTTCTACTTCTGTTGAAACTTCTTCTGAGCTTCGTGTGCGTTGTTGAAATTTGTTGGTGGTTTCTATCCTTTTGGCACCCATATTTGTCTTGTGCCACTTGCTTTGTGATGCTGACACTGTAGCTTTCTTCCTTATGTCATATGATATTGTCGTCGGTCTGGGTTCCTTTGTCGTGGTTGACTCCTTTGTGGTTGAGGTTGAGAGGTCGGATGGACACTCTGCTTTGTAAAAGAAGGGAGGTCCAACACTTGTGAAACCTGCCCATTAGGAATTGCATCGTTTCGTACTATTAATCTAGGCCAGTCCGTAGTAAGTGTGGAAGGATGGGCACTGCAACTGATAGTGTCCATTTGGCCACTGATGAAGTCCACCTGACCTGTAATGGTCCCCATTTGTCCGCTGATGTAACCCACCTCATCGTTGATTGTGTCCATTTGACCACTGATGGTGTCCATTTGACCACTGATGGTGTCCATCTGACCAAGCAGTTGGATGGTTGCCCCTTCTAATTTGCAGGAAGCCCAAGGGAAAATCTCGTGATGTTCTTCTGATTGACAAGTTTCCATCGCCAAGCCCACATGGCTTGGTGTAGACGTAACGTGACTCATCTGACCAAAGATCTTCCAGTCCTCCTTCTCATGCTGTTCATTTGGTCTAGGGTTACATACCTCAGGCGGAGTGTTGTTAGGGAAGTCAAGCGGTGTGGAGGTGATTGCAATCCGGGTGGATCGGGTCCGGTCGTGGCACACACATGGTGTATGAAGCTAATGAATGTTGGAAGGTTTAAGGACATGAAAGTGAAATTAATGTTGAGTATGGAGAAGAGAGAGATGTTGAAATGATTATGGGAATGGGATTGTACGAGTGCAAGTTAGATTTATGAACATGACTGATAAGAATGAAAGAGAACCATACACACGAATCAAATTTGGAAGGAAGAATGGTCCATTGAAGGAGCTTCTTAAACACTTCCTAATTCTAATCCATATGCATAGTCTTCTTTGGATGATATGTATGCATGACGAGAATAGATGGAATCCTTACACATAAATCAGTTTCGAAAGGAAGAATGGTCCAATATTGAAGCTTCTTATGCACTTTCAGAAACTAATCAATATGTATGGGTATGTATGGATTATATGCATGCAAGTGTATTATGATGATAGAGTTTACTCACAAGCTCAATGAAACATCCTCACTGGTTCAACATAATGTTGTGGAGCCTTCTCACACATAGAAGAAAATAGAAGACATCTAAAAATACTTAAGAGACTGAAAGACAAGAGATAAGAGAAAGTGACAAGTGACAAGTGATATGAATTAAAAGGATTTGAATTAAGTTACATGTATAAGATCGTCGTGGTACGTCAAGCTAAGCAGTCTACTGATCAAAGGCGGTTCCGACCTTCAAACCATGATAGTTCAACCGAATGTCATACGTAAGAAGGTGAGTTCCACTTCATTGACCCTATGTATGTCTAGGCTCGTAACATCTAACTAAAGAAGTCTAAGACTCATTAAAACCAGCTCTAACTCACTCACACGCTCCACCGAGGGTGAGTCAAGATAGAGATGCTGGTTTCAAGAGCCTATCCTAGATTGGAGTTCTAACTTAAATTTGAAACTAGGTACTATACTCATACTAGCCCACCTTGGATCCTCACTCGCTCAACCGAGGGTGATCGTCTCAAGGAAACCGTAAGCTAGCATGAGCCCTATGGATTCCTAACAATGATGCTCTAGGAGTTTGGAGGGGGGTTTATATAGTTTTTTGAATGAATTTGGGCCCTTGGATCTAGAGAAATCAACTCTCAACTCTAGGATCACTACTTTCAATTACAACCATTTGATTAATCAAATTAATGGCTTGGAATTGTTCTTTCTATCAAATCTAGTGTAAAGGAGTGAAATTTAGGTGCCTTCATTCTCCACCATTGGATCTGGGGATGATCTGAACCCTCGGATCAGTGCTGACATCAGTTTGGATAAGATAAGCCACTATTTTTGGAGAAAAGCTGCATTATTGATCTTTGATTGTCAAAAAAGTCTTCTTTTATGGAAAAACTCGTGGATCCTCCTTGCTTTAAGCATAAGTGCATCTCCACCCTTGAATATGAGCTCATCTTGATCGTACAACATGGCTCAATCAGGTTTTGCCATGTGGTGGCCCTTCAACCTTTCAATTTGCTTAAACTAGAAAACTACAGTGATCCTAAAAACTGGACTTTGTGCTCTTTGACCCTCCAAATACGCTTTGATGAAGATGAAACTTTGTAGGACTATGTTTCCAAAGAACTCCTTTAGGAATATGCAAAAAAAACTTCCATCTGAATCTTCCTTGTACAAGTTTGTCTACATTTGGAGGCTTGCAAGGTGGCATTAAGGTCTCTAGGAAGCTCTGATAGCCTTGAAACTTTGTACAAATATGTAGCCACATATGGTCTTTATACATGCCAAACCATATGGCTAACATAAATTTCTATACAAGAATTTGTAGGGTCAAACTAGAAAAATTACATTTTTACAAAATGAACATAACATATCAATGTGCTACAAAATCCATTTTCTGTTGAAATTTGGGCTATAGACTGCCTTTGACAATCTTTGCAAGTATATGAATTTTCTTCTAATTTGGTGACAATGAAATTTTTGCCCTAATTTCCTAACGTTGACCAGCTTTGACCGCTACCATGGACTTTCTTGATTTCTTTGAAACTTTGTATGTGAGCTTCCTTTGACATCCTTGATGCATCCTGGACTCCTCGGGGAATTCCAACTACCTTCACCAAATATGTTTTTTGTAGGCCTTCACAACTGAGAGAGGAGAGAAATCTTGAGGACATTCGCCCCCACTAAACCTGCGGTTCCTCCGGAAGCGCCACTTTGGTGTTCCTAAAAAACATAAGTTTCAAGCATGATATTCTTTTAAAGGAAAATAGGCAACAGGAAGGAGAGATTGATGATATGCATGAATGAGAAGGCAACATGATATCAAGCAACATATGTATGAAAGGAAAAATTAAAACAGGCAACATGAATATGCATAAATAAATAGGTAACATTTCTATGAATGAACATGCAACATTGTTATGAATGAGTAGGCAACGTGACATGAAGCAAAATTTGCATGAAAGAAAGAATTGAAACACGCAACATGAATATGCATGAACAAATAGGCAACATATATGCAAATGAACAAGCAACATTGACAACAAGAAAAAAAACAAACAAGCATCAATATGAAGTGGAAGTGGATGTATTGAGTCGTTTTAAGCATCAGTTCCTCTCATCTTGAAGAAAAATTTGTACCTTTTTCATAAAGCAATCTACCTTAAATACTATTATAAACAAAGATTTAGGATTTTCAAGGGACATCTTTCATCTTTAGCTTATTTTAGATCAACTCCTTTCCTACATAAATATGAATATGCTCTTTCTCTAATAACATGCAAGGAAATCTAACTAAACTCCACTAATGCATAAATCTGCCTATATAGCCCGTGATTTATTCTACTATGCCTCTTTATCCTCCTTTGGATTGCTCTTTTTTTTTTTGATGATGATGATTCAGCAACTTTATGGTTACGATCACTTTTTTGGGGTGGAAGAAAGTGTAAAGTTCCTTGTAACATGTAGCATTTTTTTTTGATGACGGGGTAAAATTAAACCCCGATACAAGGTACAACCATTTTTTATGACAGAGAACAGTCGTTTAAACTCCGATACAAGTGCTGTGAGATGGACTAAGGATGTAGAAACATGCAATAGCAGGAGCTAGGATTTCAAAAATTATGCTTTCGATACAGGATACGTATGCATGTTTATATATGAAAGTCATGTCACCAAAATAAACCTCCAAATCTACATGCCCTATCTTTCCACAATCCTAGATTATAATCAATTTCTTAGTAGATAAGTTACTTCTTAAGATAAAATTTACACAAGTAGAGAAATCATCATTTGCCTTTTTTTTTTACTCAAGTAATGTGGATATGCAATGCAATGCAAAGACTGAAAACAAACATGCATGAAACAAGAATGGAAAAAAAGTAGAATGAACTTGAAAAAAAACAAAGAAACATGAGCTTGAAATGATATTTTTATATGTTTTTTTTTTTATTTTCTTTCCCTTTTTTTTATTTTTATTATTTTTTTATTTTTATTTTTATAACATGGATACTCTTGTTTATGAATCGGCCTCATTGTTGTCATCTTCTTCAATGTCCTCATCCAAAATGTACCCATCATTATCACGTTTTTTGAATAGCTTTATCCTTTTACCTGCAATCAAAGTTTTTAGTGCAACACCATTTAATTCACAAAGAGCATACGTACCATTGTTGTTGACTTTTGATATTATGTATGGCCCAAACCACTGTTGAGTGAGCTTTTTGTGTGTATCATATTGAGAGTCAAATGTACTATCATAAATGAGCACCCAATCTCCTACTTCAATTGGATTAGGACGCAGTCGATGAGTTTTATCAAAATAATGCTTATTCTTCATTCTAGATTCTCTTAATTTTTCAACAGCGTCATCAAGACTTACTTTACCTTGTTCTAACTGTTTAATGCGCAAACTCAAAAAGTCATCAGTAGACATGTTTTTAGACCAAGGCAAATTTGACCATGCGGAAATATGAGATTGAATTGGAAACAATGGTTTTTGACAGTACATAAGTTCAGCAGGCATATACCCAGTAGTGCGTGTGCACGTCATTCTATCTGCCCAAAGTGCAAAAGGTAAGAATCTAGGCCATTGTTTGATGTCACCGTTACATGCTTTAGATATGGCTTTCACAATAGGTGGATGCCCTCTCTCTATTTTACCATTGGCCTCTGGATTATATGCAGTAGTAAGAGACAAACGAATACTGTGATGTTCAAAGAACTCTTTAGCTTCTCTCGCATTTAACTCTCCACGATCGGCAACTACTTTCTCTATGTACCCAAAGCGACTTATGATATCTTCAAGCAAGAATTTGCAAACATTGGAAGTGGTCTTAGATCGTAGTGCACGTCCCTCTACATGATTAGTTAAGTCTTCTCTTGCAAGTACAATGTAACACATTTTGTCAATACCTTTAGGCATAGTTACAAGATCTACTACCCACTTGTAGTGAATACAAGGTGGATAAGTAGGATGCAACGGATCTCTATGTTTGACTGATGAATGAAGTTGACAAGTCGAACATGTCGAAACATAGCTACTAATGTCAACATACATCCTACGCCAATAATAGGTACTTCTAATTTTTTCATATGTTCCAAAAAATCCTTTATGACCTGCCCATAATGTCTCATGCATTTCCTTCATTACTTGCAATTGAAGACCTCGTTTTCCTAGGACTCGTTGTGGATTCTTAAACTTACCCTTAGCATGTCTCCAAAGATAACCATTACATAGGAAAAAGTTATAAGCTCGTTTCCTAATGTTACGGAATCTATTCGTAGTCCAGTTAGGTAATGGTTGTAGTGTACTCAGATACTTTCCTATGTCTCTCCATTCATTTTCATACTCAGACTCATGAAATTGCTCATACTCGTATATATGTGGAACATAGTCAATTAAGTTCACATTCTTTATTAGATCACTGTCAAGATCATCAAATCTAGCTCTCGATAACATATCAGCAACTGAATTTGACTTACCTGAAATATGAACTAACTCAAGATTTATGAACTTAATATATGAGATCCATCTAAGCATGGCTATATCAGGAGATGAACAATTGGCTATCATTCCAATGAGAGGCAAACAATCAATCTCAACTTTGACATTTGCACCAATGAAATATTCTTTGTGTGTTTTCAAAGCTGTTACCATACCCCATAGTTCTCGTTTGATCTGTGGATATTTTCGTTGTGTTTCATGTAGAATTTTGGCACCAAACCTAATTGCATATCTATTCCCTTCACTATCATCTTGACTTATGACCCAACCTATACCAATAGGACTAGTATCAATAGTCAATATAATAGGTTTGTTAGCAGAATAGTCTACACGCTTAAGGATGGGAGCTTCAAGCAATAATTTCTTCAATTTACGCATAGCTTGAGTGTGCTTGTCAGTCCAAATAAATTTTCGTTTCTTCCTCAACAAGTCATAGAGACAATCAGCAACATGAGCAAAGTGTGGGATCCAAATAACATAAAAGATGCAAGCACCAAGAATTCTACGTACCTCACTCACGTTGTTACATGTTTTAGAAATCTTGCTAATGGCATCAACTTTTTGTGGATATGGCTTTCGACCATAATGGCAACATAAATGTCCAACAATAAGAACTTCGTTAACACCAAAAACAGATTTTTCTATGGAAAATGTGAGACCAACCTCTTCAAATCGTTGAAATATTCTTTCACAATCAGAGATATGGTCAAGAACAAATTTACGACATTGAGATGAATCTAAAGTAATGTCCTTTACGCGTTCCTCACTCCCTTTAATTGGAATATCATCAATGAATGGCATAGTTATATGAGGGATAAAATCATGTAAGACCATATTCATCACACTCACCATATGAGCCACAGAATTAGTTGCTCCTTGAGGTAAATTACACATTCGCACTAAGCCTAAAGGATTTTTCATTGTGATAATGTCACGACTATCAATTGCTAATTGGAATTGGTCATATCCAGAATATAAATCACCCATTGAATAGATAGAACGTCCTAAAAATGATTTAGCAAACTCATCTACAATGGGTCCTGTTCCTACATTCCTTATGGTGACTTTATTGACATGTTGGAGATCTTGAATAAAACGTAGTTTCCCATTCTTTTTAGGCACAGTGAATTATCTATTTGAGTAAGGTGCAAAAGATGGCTCTAAAATTCTCATGTTTATCTTCTCCTTAAGTAGTTTCATTAGCTTAGGTAAGTGAGCCTTTGGAACTAGTATAGGACGAAGATTCCATGGAATATGTGGAATAGTAAAGATTATCATGGGTGCAACTAGCTTAGGATCTACACAACCAATCTCATGAGGATACATAGTAAAGGCTTTTCCATGGCTACGTATGACTCCCTCAAATTTATCTCTCTCTGCTGGCAAAAGAAAGTCATCATCTCGCCCAATTTTCACCTGTTTGATTGTCTCATCCGTGAATGTATGCCCTATGTTTTTCTTATCCCGAAGAATTGGATCATTTTTCACATCAATAATTTTTTCATTACTTCCTTGAGGTAATGGTTGAGCTATGGGTTTGATTTTTTTGTCTACAGTTTTGTACTTTGTTTCAACTAAGGCATCATGTGTTTGGTTAAATTTTGAGCACTTGTCAACATTGAGAGCATACTCTTGGATTAGAGCATACTCATCAAGGGAAGAAAGAAGAATAATATGGGAATTATAATTTTGTTGAAGACATAACTCTAACTCCTCAAGAGTAGAGAAACAATGAGATGTTTCAATCACATGCTCAATGTTCTCATCATGTTCCATGATTTTGTTGTTTTTATAGTTTTTTTGGGTTTTTTGGATAAAAGACTTGGACAATTGACTCTTATGAAGAAAATCTAATCTAGAATGTGGAAAACAAAGTGACAAACTATTGTACATGTTGGTTGGATGCGAGATGTCAAACCAATATCCACTGTTGTCCCGCTCAACAATGGATTCTATCCAAAATTTTGATCATATGTAGCTCCAAACATGAATCGAGGTGCACAATCACTACAAGCATGCTCATGACTCTGAGTAACAATAGGTTTCTTTCTCATTGACAATCGATTCCTAGGATGATTCACTCCTACTGTCATGAATTGAAGTGATTGCATTCCATCCTTAGACTTAAATCTAACATAGGTAGACCCATCATCCATGGCTTTAGTTTCCATACAACTCTCACAAATAAAGGGTTGACCTAAGAGAACTTCATAGGAGCAATTATCTTGAATAAAAAAGTGAAACTCTTCTGTGATTCCTCCTATGGATATGGGCACACCAGCACAAGCTCCATACAGGGTACCTACACCATTATCTGCAGTTCTCATACGCCATCCACAATCTTTATCTATGGGCCATCGAAACTTATCATAAACTTCTCTTGAAATCACATTGATTTCGGAGCCGGAATCTACTAATGCATTTACAGTGATAGTGTTCTTATCATTTCCTATTTTAACATGCATCTCTGATGTACCTCTAGACCAAAATGTTCTTTTAAAGTGACTTTCAGGATTGTTTTCATGATTTTCATGGTCAGGTTGAATAGGTCCTAAGAAATTTTTATTCACATTTACTTCATCATCATCAAAGTCCTCTTCATCAGATTCATCAAAGGCCCGGAGGGAAGACCATTCATAGCTTGATCTTGATCTAGAGAATCTTGCATCTTAGTATCTAGATTAAGCGGAAACCTCTTCCTTTTAATTAGGCCGACAAAGTTATCTTTAGAAACAGGCTTTGCAATAGAGAAAACTTGTTCTAAAGATATAGTCACTTGACTCTTAAGCAAAATGTCATCTAAAATCTCCATAGGATCTATTTTTCTCTCAATTTTTGAAATCAAGATGGATTTAGGTTTTCTCTTTGGTTTCTTTTGTTTTTTCTCGGGGTCTTGTTTTTGTTCATGTTCTCGTGTTTGGTCTTCAGTTTGTTTTGATTGTTCTTGTTTATCCAAAGGCTTTGGTTCTGTTTTTCTTTGCTTTGTCTCATTCCCTTTTTGTTTCTCCTCTTGTTTTTGTTCATTGGGTTGTGATTCTTGTTTTTGATCTTTGGATTGTGATGTTTCTCCCTGCTCTATGATTGTTTCTATTCCCTCTCAGGTTTGTTTTCGCGTTACTCTTCTTTCAATAGGCTCAGCTTCATCTCTTTTTCGTTTTTCTTCTACATTGGATATGTGAGAAATAAGAGATTGATCTTCTATCGGTGACTCCCAAGCCATTATTCTCCTAATCTCATCTCGTGCTCTTACTAAAGCCTCTATGGAAAAGTCACCTTCCTTTGTGGGTTTACTTGATTCTACTTGTTGTTCATCAAGAGCTTCTAGTTTCACTCCTCTAGTTCCTACGTCCATTATGGTTATATTTTCATAATGTTTTTTCATTCCTCCCTTACCATAATTTCCTTGCAAAGGTAGCCTAGATCGATAGTCACAGATTTTCTTGTCTATGTCTATTACTAGTCGTTGCTCCTTAGCAGCCTTCAATAGTTCACAATCTCTCAAAAGTGCTCTAACGAATCACACCAAGGACACCTACGAGGGCCACACACAAAACCATTTTGATTTTGAGGATTTTGATTAACTTATGGTGGGAAATTTTGAAATTGAGGATTTTGTTGATAAGGTATTGCTTGAACAGGATAATTAGGATTTTGATAAGGCAATTCATGTATTTGAGGAGCTTGGGGAGCAACATGTGGTACTTGAGGTGCAAGAGGAGCTTCCATATTATACGGTTGATGATTTTGAACATTTTGATTTTGAGGATTTTGAAAAGCTATTTGTGAAGCTTGAGGATGCATGTTTTGATACATTTGAGGATTTTGCACATGAGGATGAGGATTTTGCATTGAAGGATTATGCATTGGAGGAACTTGATATGCTTGAGTAGGAGCTACTTGTGGATTTTGATTGGTAGCTATAACATGTTGATTAGGCTCTTGAAAAGACATTGGGCTCATTTGATTTTGGAAAGTTTTGGTGTAATTAGATTGTAAAGCATCTATAGTCTTGGCCAAATTGGATTGCGTAGCAATAAGACTTTCCATTTGCTTAGTGAGAATTTCCACTTGAGATTGTTCAACTACACTTTTATTTGGCTCTACTTTAAAACCTTGAGTAGGCTCCATCATTTGAGGAATAGGAGTAGAGTCAAAAATCATAGCATGGGATTGTTCTCTAACTTGCTCCTTAGTTTGTGGAAGGCTAGCTTGAGGAAGACTAGTTTGCTCATAAAGCATGGATTGTCTTTGATGTCTATGGGCTACAACCTCTACTACTTTACGCACTTTTTGCCAATCGTCAGTAAGACCATTGCACTTATCCGGCTCTTCTAATCGTCGTTCAACTTCCCTACGAGTTTCAGGATGAAGAAGCTTAAGAAAATTGATCACAAGATCAAGTTCCAAAGTTATCTTATCCTCATCAAGAAGTTGTTCATAGCATCTAATATACTCATTTTTTAAGTGAGTAATAGAGCTACTAGGCTTTGGAGAATTGACCCATCGTAAGAATCCATCTCGATTATGTTGGCTATAATCTTCAAGATAGAATTCTTTGAGCATGTCCTTTCTAAAATCACTCCAAGGAAGACTATCATATTGAGTGACATGGTTTATGATAGAGCTATCAACAATTCGTTCAAAGAATGATATCAAAAGATCTTCGGGAAGACAAAAAATCATAGCTTGCTCTTCAAACAAATCTAAGTAGCTTGTAATGTTGATGCCATTGAATTTTCCCTTCTCTCTCAACATAGAAGAGACTATTCTTTGGCCTTGTTTCTCAACAATAAGGGATTTGAATCCTTCCTCCATCTTATGTGAATAAGCAAGTGATGCACGATGCTCTAGATCTCTCACAAATGCATTCACTCCACGACGAAGATGTGCACGATACTGTGAGAAATCCAGTGCAACACTCAAGACTGATGATGATGATATGATGAGGATGAAAAATATGAATAAAAAATATGGATCACAACCTCCCAACAAGATCAGAAGCAAATGCCATGAGCGTTTCACGTCGGGTTCAAATGTGGAGGTGATCGCAATCCGGGTGGATCGGGTCCGGTCGTGGCACACACAGGGTGTATGAAGCTAATGAATGTTGGAAGGTTTAAGGACATGAAAGTGAAATTAATGTTGAGTATGGAGAAGAGAGAGATGTTGAAATTATTATGGGAATGGTATTGTAGGAGTGCAAGTTAGATTTATGAACATGACTGATAAGAATGAAAGAGAACCATACACACAAATCAAATTTGGAAGGAAGAATGGTCCATTGAAGGAGCTTCTTAAACACTTCCTAATTCTAATCCATATGCATAGTCTTCTTTGGATGATATGTATGCATGACGAGAATAGATGGAATCCTTACACATAAATCAGTTTCGAAAGGAAAAATGGTCCAATATTGGATCTTCTTATACACTTTCAGAAACTAATCAATATGTATGGGTATGTATGGATTATATGCATGCAAGTGTATTATGAGGATAGAGTTTACTCACAAGCTCAATGAAACATCCTCACTGGTTCAACGCAATGTTGCGGAGCCTTCTCACACATAGAAGAAAATAGAAGACATGTAAAAATACTTAAGAGACTGAAAGACAAGAGAGAAGAGACAAGTGACAAGTGACATGAATTAAAAGGATTTGAATTAAGTTACATGTATAAGATCGTCGTGGTATGTCAAGCTAAGCAGTCTACTGATCAAAGGCGGTTCCGACCTTCAAACCATGACAATTCAACCGAATGTCATACGTAAGAAGGTGAGTTCCACTTCATTGACACTATGTATGTCTAGGCTCGTAACGTCTAACTAAAGAAGTCTAAGACTCATTAAAACCAGCTCTAACTCACTCACACGCTCCACCGAGGGTGAGTCAAGATAGAGATGTTGGTTTCAAGAGCCTATCCTAGATTGGAGTTCTAACTTAAATTTGAAACTAGGTACTATACTCATA
Source organism: Ceratopteris richardii (assembly GCA_020310875.1). Taxonomy (NCBI): domain Eukaryota; kingdom Viridiplantae; phylum Streptophyta; class Polypodiopsida; order Polypodiales; family Pteridaceae; genus Ceratopteris; species Ceratopteris richardii. The sequence continues at coordinate 130,743,895 of CM035414.1, forward strand.
CTAGCCCACCTTGGATCCTCACTCGCTCAACCGAGGGTGATCGTCTCAAGGAAACCGTAAGCTAGCATGAGCCCTATGGATGCCTAACAATGATGCTCTAGGAGTTTGGAGGGGGGTTTATATAGTTTTTTGAATGAATTTGGGCCCTTGGATCTAGAGAAATCAACTCTCAACTCTAGGATCACTACTTTCAATTACAACCATTTGATTAATCAAATCAATGGCTTGGAATTGTTCTTTCTATCAAATCAAGTATAAAGGAGTGAAATTTAGGTGCCTTCATTCTCCACCATTGGATCAGGGGATGATCTGGACCCTCGGATCAGTGCTGACATCAGTTTGGATAAGATAAGACACTATTTTTGGAGAAAAGCTACATTATTGATCTTTGATTGTCAAAAAAGTCTTCTTTTATGGAAAAACTCGTGGATCCTCCTTGCTTTAAGCATAAGTGCATCTCCACCCTTGAATATGAGCTCATCTTGATCGTACAACATGGCTCAATCAGCTTTCGCCATGTGGTGGCCCTTCAACCCTTCAATTTGCTTAAACTAGAAAACTACGGTGATCCTGAAAACTGGACTTTGTGCTCTTTGACCCTCCAAATAGTCTTTGATGAAGATGAAACTTTGTAGGACTATGTTTCCAAAGAACTCCTTCAGGAATATGCAAAAAAAACTTCCATCTGAATCTTCCTTCTACAAGTTTGTCTACATTTGGAAGCTTGCAAGGTGGCATTAAGGTCTCTAGGAAGCTCTGATAGCCTTGAAACTTTGTACAAATATGTAGCCACATATGGTCTTTATACATGCCAAACCATATGGCTAACATAAATTTCTATACAAGAATTTGTAGGGTCAAACTAGAAAAATTACATTTTTACAAAATGAACATAACATATCAATGTGCTACAAAATCCATTTTCTGCTGAAATTTGGGTTATTGACTGCCTTTGACAATCTTTACAAGTATATGAATTTTCATCTAATTTGGTGACAATGAAATTTTTGCCCTAATTTCCTAACTTTGACCAGCTTTGACCGCTACCATGGACTTTCTTGATTTCTTTGAAACTTTGTATGTGAGCTTCCTTTGACATCCTTGATGCATCCTGGACTTCTCGGGAAATTTCGGCTACCTTCACCAAATATGTTTTTTGTAGGCCTTCACAACTGAGAGAGGAGAGAAAATCTCGACGACAGCGGTATCACTCACTTCTGGTCTAAGGTTCCAATTTGTAAGGAGCCTTGTCTAAGATTTAGGTCCACTGAGTGATCGTATAGCCAATCTTGGCCAAGGATTAGGGGTTCTATCAGGTCCTCATCATGGCACACTAGTAACTTTACTGTCATAGTCACTTCGTTTATGAGGATAGGAAGGTCCACCTCACCCATGCAAGGGGTTTCCATGCCTCCTAGCCCTATGAGGTATGCCTCAATTGGCCGCATTTCTATTCCTGAGTCCTTATAGTGGGACCATCTAATCGCACTAGTCGCAGCACCTGAGTCAATTAAAGCCCTAAGCTCTTGGCAAGGGTTGTCGTGCTCTAGCCTGATTGTAATGAATGGTCTCCAATCCACTATGCTAGGATGGGTAGTTGACTTTGCTTGACACATGGCCATGGGATATCTGGGTGTTGTTTCCAGATAGTTATAATGTTCTCTCCCTAGTCCTTGTCTTCTTAGCTTCATGGGCTTGATGCGTTCTATAGCTTCTGCCTGAGCTTCAGCACGTATTCTATTTTCTTCCTCCTTACGCTTCTTTGCCAATGTGAGTTGTCTAAGCATATCCTCAGTAAGAGGTTCCTGATATAACTTGACTCTACAGCCACTAATGTAATTAGGCATTATGTCTCCTTCTAAGGTGGCTAATTGTACTGCTCCACTTGTCGAGAGTCTGTTAATGATCATAGGTCCATAACCTCACTTTTGTAGTTTCTGTGCGTGTTGTTTCAGCATATATACTAGGACTAAATCTCCTTCTTTTAAGCCTTTATCTTTCACATGCGCATCAAAATATGCCTTTTGTCGCTTCTTTGCTGCATATATTCCTGCTGCTGCTCTCAGCCTGGTTTCTCCTAATCGTTCCAATTCCATTATTCTTGCTGATAATTCATGGCCGGTCCACTAATGTTCTTGTGCAACCTTAAGGGTCAGTATCAAGAAGTCCAAAGGAAGCACAGCATTTTGATCAAACACCATCTGAAAGGGAGTTGCATTGAGTACGGTCTTGTAGGCCACTCGATATGCCCAAACAGCATGGTGTAACTGTTTGTCCCAATCTGAACGTTTGTTGTTTCACGAGTTTCGTCAGTATGTTACAAAGGATCTTGTTAGTGCTTTCAGCTTGACCATTGGCCTGAGGATGATATGGTGCGGATTTCTTATGAATCACCATAAAATCTTGTAACAAATATTCAATGACCTGGTTTAGAAAGTGAGTTCCTCGATCGCTCACTAACTCTATAGGCAATCCATATCTTGTAAAGACATTTTCAAATAAGAGTTTTGCAGTCGTGTGTGCATCATTCTTTTTCGTGGCTTTTGCCTCTACCCATTTGGTAAGATAATCTGTCGCAACAATAATGTATTCAGCATGTGTACCTTTAGCAGGGGGATTAATGGATCCTACAAAGTCTATACCCCACTTAGAAAATGCATGTCCGCCCATCATGGGTTTCAATGGCATTTCATCTCTACGAGTAGGAAACTGAGTTCTTTCCAAGGAACACATCACATCTCTTAACATAGGTATGCGCATCCATGTGAAGAGTGGGCCACCATAATCCTGCAAAGAGGATGGCTTTCATTATCCTATCAGGTCCAAAATGACCTCCTGCAACACCCTAGTGTGCAGTCTCTAGTACGCTCAAATAATCACTTTCATGAACGCATTGTCTTAAACATCCATCTCATCCTCGTTTGTATAGATTGTCGCCAATAAGTGAATAGTCTTGAGCTTCCTACTCTAGACTTCGTTGTCGTGCTAAAGTCATTTCTTGAGGGAATGTTTTCGTCCTCAAGTATGTCACTAAAGGTTCACTCCAGTCTGGTGTAAGAGACATGTGATATAATGGAGCATGTTCTATTGGTGGTCTTTCACAACAAACAGGGCATTCTTTACACAATTTGTAGACATCTGCTTCCATAGAAGTCCAATATACTCCTAGTCTATGCAGAGTCTGCAATGTACGATGTTTCGAATGATGTTGCTTTAGTGCACCTATGTGTGCTAATTGCAACCAATTTGCATGTTCTGATTCATCTACACAAGCAAGAATTTTTTGATTATCCTGTTTATATATACTCTTGAAAGATGGTCAGCTCTAAGATGTGTCTTTCCTTTCCTGACTACTACTTCAAAATCGTACTCCATGAGTAATAGAAACCAACATATTAATCGTCCCATGTTACATGGTTTATTGACTAAGTACAACAATGCTTGATGATCTATAAAAAAATTTGAACTTGTTTGCCAACAAATAGTGCCTGAATTTCTTTACTACGTAGATCATTCCTAATCCTTCTCGTTCCGTAGTGGTGTAATTTCTTTCTGCTGCATTCAACTGTCTGCTCGCATAAGCTATGGGGAGATCTATATTACCTTCATTTGTGGGTTGTGCTAACACACATCCTATGGCATAGTTGGATGCATCCACATGTACATGGAATGGCTTACTCCAATCCGGGGTTGTTAATATAGGTGCTGAGCACAAACGTCTTTTAAGTTCATTGAATGAATTCTCACACTCATCTGTCCATTTGAACTTGGTCAAAAGAGAGTACAGAGGCTTAGCTATAGTTGGATGCATCCACATGTACATGGAATGGCTTACTCCAATCCGGGGTTGTTAATATAGGTGCTGAGCACAAACGTCTTTTAAGTTCATTGAATGAATTCTCACACTCATCTGTCCATTTGAACTTGGTCAAAAGAGAGTACAGAGGCTTAGCTATGATTGCATACATGTATATGAATTGTCTGTAATAACCACAATGACCCATAAATGCCTGTACCTCCTTTACGTTATTTGATCTAGGTAGTTCTGCAATTACTTTCACTTTTTCTTCGTCCGTAGAGATTCCATTCTTTGACACAATGTGTCCTAGAATTTTGCCTTGTTTGACCATGAAAACACATTTTTCTAGGTTCAGACAAACCTGATATTCTCCACATTTGTCAAATACTTGTCTTAATTCTGGGATATGAGTCTGCCTTAGATTCAAATGAGCACATAGGTCATCGACATACACTTCCAAATTCTTGCGTAAGAATTCCTTAAAAACATGACACATTAGTCGCTAGAAAGTGGCGGGTGCATTTGTTAAGCCAAAAGGCATCACACGAAATGAAAATATGCCCCATTTTGTGGCAAAAGCCGTCTTGTGTTGATCTTCTGGAGCAATGGCTACTTGATTATAGCCTGAAAAACCATCAAGAAAGCTGTAAACTTCCTTGCCCGCAACTCTTTCCAATAGGTGTTCCGTGATAGGCAGAGGATAATTGTCTCTAATCGTGGCGGCATTAACTTTTTTAAGGTTAATACACACACACAATTTTCCATTCTTCTTGGGCACAACCACAATGAGGGATACCCATTCGGTATGCTCAATTTCACATTAGGGGAAAAAATGGACCTTGCATGGGCCTTGTAAGGATCCCTAATTTTTAGGAATTAAAGAGCTTAATCTCTTAACTTAAGGAGGCATATGAAACCACCAATGGTTTTGGGAAATAAAATAATATTTCATGAACCACTTCATTTGAATTCTCAAGCGTGAGGATCTTGAACCATCGGATCATTTTATATCAATGGCTAACATTCAAATTCGTACTAAGCTAGAGAGAGAAGGCTGTCACTTTTTGTACAAGTGGGGCTCAGGCCTTGGGCAATCTCTGCAAGATCTTCAGCCGTCCGATGTTCAAGAATCTAATTGTCAAGCGCGAATGGCGCTGAGCTACACTCAGAGATTGGCGTGGATCGTTAGATCTGCCGGCACATCCGATGGCCTTAGATAAAAGGCGCCCTTGGATTATGAGCAGGCAATGTGAGCCATGGGATCAAGGCTAGATCTAAGGGCTCATATTGGAAGCGCCTAAAAATCCTTGAATTCAAACTCCTCCGTCCGATGAACGCCCTGATCCAACGGTGGACGCCGATTCACGCAAATCGCAATGATTGCTTTCATCCTAGCCACTTGTTCTCAAGCCAATCGAAGGGTCTATAATCAAAGATGCCTTGACTTTTGTCATTTCACCTTAGCCATTGGATCTTGCAAGAAATCAAGGGCTCCAAATGATTTTCGAGATTTTGAAAACCATTCTCAACAGGAAATTCACCATTTCTAGGTGGTTTTTGCATATTTGACCACACAAAAACAAGGGAAGCCTATGCCTAGCCTATGTGATTAAGAGAGTAGACTGTGGCCACCACCCTCTTCTCATTGGTCCATCACTAATCACTCCTTAATCTAAAAGGCCCATTCAGGGTTCATTTTTTCCCCTAATGATATATGAATCCTGCTTCTATCAAGTGATCTATTTCTTCCTCAATCTTTGCAGCGTAGTTATCATTATACGTGTATGGTTTCTGTTTCGTAGGTTTTGCATCTGGAGTCATAGGGATTCGATGAGAACATATATCTGGATAATACTTTTTGAAGTTCTCGGGAACCTCAAACAAAGATTCTTCTGTTTCTGACATGGTTTCTTTCTTCTTTCTTTTCTTGCCTTCACTCCTAGTGGTCACTTGTGTGGTCATCCTCACATCATTTACAGTTTCTTCGTGTCTCTGAGGGTAAGTTTCTACTTCATAGAAATATTCTTCGTCTGATGCAAAGGGTGGGTCCATAATAATTGACTCTAGATCGAAGTCACTCGCATCCTCAAATGCATCATTGTTGGGTTCACATTCTTCTATAATTGAATCACACATGATTGGCTTGATCGTGAAGACAGAAATGTCATAGCCATCCTCATCACAGTGGGGTGTCCATTGTTCTTCATTCATGGCTACATCCATGGTTGCTAAGATTTATGCCCAACCATGGGGTTCGAATTCTTCATCTGGAAATACTACAGGTGCATAAGCTGGATCTTGAAGAGTTCGTGGATGTTGTTCTGAACCTAAGGTCCTGGCTTCTAACCGTTCTTCCTCTTGTTTTGCTACCTTACACATCCATAAATGAGTATCCTCGTGCAACCATGAGGGGTCTGATTCTAATGAGTGTACCGATTCTGTCTCTTCTTGTGTCTTATGGAAGGTATTCCATTGTATTGGGGGTACGTCTCGATGTGAATAGTCTTTAAGATGGACTTTAGTAGTCACTCCTAAATGTTGCAAGTACAAAGAATTACTTCCCCAATCTTGTACAATTTGTAACTGACGCATGAATGGTCATCCTAATATCATCTCATAAGCATGATTTTTACTAAAATCACAAATGGCAAAGGTATGCTCAAATTCCACACCACAAGTGGTGAGAGATATGCCTTCTAGTAAGCTTAATGGTTTCTCTATATGTCAGTCAGCCATTTGTAGGTTCATCCTGGTGGGTCTCAATGCTGGCTTGCCCCAACGTTTCCGTAAAGTGGTGGTAGCAATGGCTACTCCAGCTCCTGAATCTAAAATAGTTTTGGTGGTGTAGCTGTGATGGGTTATTGGAAGATAAGTGTTACCTTCCTCTCCTTCGCCTACATCTCCGATCCTTTCTATGGGTACCTCTGGTACCTTCTTGTGTGTTCCTATCTGTGAGGAAGCAGTAGCAAGCTTAGGGAATTGATTTGCTACATGTTTCCATAGTTCTGGTTTAACCTTCAACAATTCTTCTAGGGTGAGATTACTGATGGAGAGTGTTAATCTCCAAAAGAACAAGTTAACCTTGAAGTTAGATCACTTCTATATCAAGGTTAACCTTAGACTCCACCAAACTTAGAGATCATTCACCAAATTATCAGAAATATTGAAAGTTCTGAAAAATTTCAACTTCTCTGAAAAGTCTGCTGCAGATTAGTCACTCATTGATTAATCAATCCTGTAAAGTTTTTGATAAAACTTTGCACAACACTTCGCCTTAAGGTTGCGCAGCTTTGCCAAGTTAAATCTCTCAAAAAGATTAACCATACACTGAGAAATGTGTGAAACACTTTACCTATGTCTGAAAGTGCTTCTCTGCAATGGCGACTTTGACACCTGCAACTTCTTAGCACTGGTTCTCCCAACTCTGAACCCGTTTGATCAAGATCTTCTAGCCATAGATGGCTTACCTTCCAACTTAGATTTTGAGCCCTCACTTGTGTAAAACTTTACACTGTGGACTGAGCAATGATCATTTCATTGAAGATGAAATGTGCGCCAGATTCTTCGACTCTTAGAACAATCTTACATATGAATGTTCCTAACCAAAATTCTCTCAGCCTGATTACAATTAACCTCTCAAATTCTAGCCATAGATAGATTAGCTATGGACTTAGATATGTGTAGAAGGATTTCTCAAAAGATTAAGCACAGAAGGAGAATGGGAGAGAAGATCGACGCGCAGAAATCTACTAAATTTTCTTCTTCATTACTTTTCATACATATGGTTGATGATACATACAATGTTCATCACCTCTTCACCTATTCTTCTCTATCTGATCTATATCACTCTCTCTTACTATGAATACGTATCTGTAGATATATATACGAGTCTAACTCGTCATCTTTTTCAAAATACATTGAACTATTTACAAGAGTAATATACAAAAGAAACATTTCTGATTCCATTTTCTTCCTCTAAAAGTAATCTTCATTCTTCCATATGTCTTCTCACTTTGATCTTCATAGAATCACTATTGATGATTGTTCTGCTCCAACAGCTCCCCCTCAATCTTCAATTGTGATTACCTGTATCTTCTTTATTCCTGCCATATCTTTAAACCTCTGCAATTTAGGTCCATCCAAACTTTTAGTCATCATATCTGCAAGTTGATCTTTTGTAGGAGTGTGTATGACTTCAATCTCTTTCTCAATGACCTTCTCTCTCAGAAAATGATACTGTATTTCAATATGCTTAGTTCTAGCATGAAATACAGGATTAGCTGCCAAGTATAATGAACTCATATTGTCTCCACAAATAATAGGAGTACTCTGAATCACATCAAAAACTTTCAAAAGTGTCTTTAGCCATATTACCTCTTTTGCAGCTTCCACCATACCTTTATATTCTGCCTCTGTAGATGACAAAGCAACTGTATGTTGCTTCTTGGAACACCATGAAATCAATTTGTCTCCTACATAGCACAAGTATCCATGTGTTGATCTTCTATCATCCACATTACCTGCCCAATCTGCATCACTATATATCTTGATTCTTGTATCTGAAGTAAACCCATAGTACAACCCTTCTTTGAGTGTACCCTTGATGTACCTAAGTACTCTTTGTCCTGCAATCCAATGTTCCTTTCTAGGACAATGCATGAATTGTGAAAGCACACCAACTGCATATGATAAGTCAGGCCTTGTCAATGTAGCATAAATCAAGCTACCAACCAAACTTTGATAGAGTTTCATATCTCTGAACTCTTCTCCTCCAAACCTAGACAATTTATGGTTCACTTCCAAAGGTGTAGGTGCAACCCTGCAATCTTCCATTTTAAATTTGGTTAGCAAATTTTTAAGATACCTTTCTTGGGTCACATATACTCCATGTTGAGTATAAGAGATCTCCATTCCCAAGAAGAATGATAGGTTCCCCAAATCACTGATTTTGAACTCTTTCTCCATCTGCTTTTTGATCATTTGTATCCCCTTATCATCTGTTCTTGTAAGTATTATGTCATCAACATAAATACACACATAAATGAACCCATCTTCACTTGCTTTGACTAGCAAGCTACTATCTGCCTTTGATGCTTGAAAACCAAGATCATTCAAGAATTTTACAAGCCTATAATTCCATGCCCTTGGGGCTTGCTTCAACCCATACAAAGCTCTCTTGAGCTTACACACATAATTTGGACTCACTTGATCTTTGAACCCATCTGGTTGCTCCATATAGACTTCATCTGAAATGTAACCATTCAAGAAAGCATTTTTAACATCTAATTGAGACAACTTCCAACCTTTACAAGCAGCAATTGCAATGAGTGTCCTTATGGTTGTCATCTTTGCCACAGGACTATAAGTCTCATCATAGTCCACTCCATATGTCTGTGCATACCCTTTCACAACAAGTCTAGCTTTGTACCTAGACACACTTCCATCTGCAAATCTTTTAGTCTTGTAAACCCACTTACAACCAATGATTTTCTGGCTATTAGGTTTAGGAACCAAATCCCATGTTTGATTCTCTATCAATGCATCATACTCCTCTTGCATAGCATCTTCCCAATTCTTCTTCCCTTTGGCTTCTTCAAATGTAGAAGGATCTTCATCTGTTTTTACCAAATAAGCATAATCTTTAGTAGTCAAGAATGAAGTGTCATAGCTATACCTTGTAGGTTGCCATTTGTGCCTAGATGACCTTCTAACTTCTGCACTTCTTGAGGTCTCTGGTTCATCACATTCTGGATCAAACCTTGGCCTCTCTTCAACTTCAATCTGCACTTCATTACTCTCACTTTCATCAAGTAATTGAATCTTTGCTTTACCTTTCCTTTGTTCCACTACTTCTTCATCATCTGCATGTACATTATATTTACCTGCATACCAAGTACCTTGCTCATCAAATGTAACATCCTTGGATACAATAAATTGCTTTGTGGATGGACTCCACAACCTGTATCCCATTTGCTTATCATCATAACCAATGAAAACATACTTCTCTGCCTTAGGCTCCAACTTATGCCTCAATTGAGATGGCACATATGCATATGCCAAGCATCCAAATATTCTGCAATGATCCAAGGTAGGTTTCTTACCCCACCAAGCTTCATATGGTGTCATACCCTGCAAAGCTTTACAAGGCAATCTATTAACCAAATATGTAGCTGTATTAACAGCCTCAGCCCACAAATAATTTGGGCAATTCTTCTCTTTCATCATGGACCTTGCAAACTCAACAAGAGTCCTATTTCTTCTTTCTGCTACCCCATTTTGTTGAGGAGAGTACCTGCAAGTAACTTCTCTCTTTATACCTGCATTCCACAAATAATCATTGAACTCATTTGAAAAATACTCTCCCCCTCCATCTGACCTTAGTCTCCTCAATTTTTGACCTGTAATCCTTTCTGCATATGCATGATAGTGTTTAAATGTATTAAACACTTCTGACTTTTCCTTAATCACATAAATTGTGATCCACCTGGTAGCATCATCAACATATATGACATAATATCTTGAACCATTTATACTAAAGTCCTTTGAAGGACCCCACACATCTGTATGCACCAATTCAAGTCTTTCTGAATACATAAACCCATGCTTGGAATAGGATTGCTTATGAGCCTTACCTAATTGACATGCCTCACATCTGTATGTCATGTGTTGACCTGCAATGTTAGGCATTCCAAGCACTGAATTATTGTTAATCATTTCTTTGATACCTCTTTCATTAAAGTGTCCAAGTCTTTTGTGCCAAAGATCCAATTCTGACACCTTCTGATCTCCATATGTGAACATAGCATGTCCAACATTTCCTTGTACCTTCAATGTGAAAAGCCTTCCTTCTTTCTTTCCTGTAATAACTTGTTTATACCCTTGACTAGGGTCTTCCACATAAACTCCATCATTGGTAAACCTTACCTCATAACCTTTTTCCACAATTTGACCTACACTGATCAAATTCTTTGGAATTGTGGGAACATAAAGTACCTTACTCAGAAGAGTGCTCCCATCCTTAGCCTTGACTGAACCAATTGACTTTACCTTATGCTTTGTATTATCACCTGTCTGCACTGTATGATTGATTGCATTATGATCTAGGTCAGTCATCAAAGCAATATTTCCACTTAAATGATTACTACATCCTGAATCAATATAAAACACTCTCATGTCCTCATGTGAAGTTTCACATGTATTCATAATGAGGGTCGAATCCTCCTTTTGATCTGATGCATAGTTGTAGTAGGTGTTATTATAGGATTGATTTTGGAAGCTTCTTCCTCCACCTCTTCCAAAAGAATTCCTACCACCTCTACCTCTGAAGTTTCCTCTCTGAAATCTACCTCCTCTTCCTCTTTGATTAAAGTTCTGATAATTACCATTGTTTTGATTATTATGCCAACAATCATGAGATAGATGATTGGTCTTACCACATATCCAACAAGCTCTTGCATTCTCTTTGTTGTTTCTGCCTCTTCCTCTACTTCTACCATTTCCTCTTCCTCTTATGAAGTTTGCTTGGTTTGAAGTACCTTCTTCTTCACCTGATTGTTGCTTCCCTTTGTTGGCTTTCTTCTTGTCTTTAGAATACATTGCATGACCTGCACTCTTATCAACATCTCCTTTGATATCATTCTCAAAAGTTAGCATATGACCTAACAATTGATTCAAATCAGGAGTAAAATGATCTAATGAAAGTTCTGTAGATAAAATGAAAGGCTTCCATTTCTCGTCTCCTCTTAGTCCTGTGAGTATTTGTCTTACCAATTTGTCTTCTTCAATATCTTCATCAACTGCACCTAAAGAATCTGCAATGTCCTTCATCTTTGTCACATAATCAGAGATTGATTGTGAGGCCTTCTTCTTGAAGGTAGTAAATTCTGCCCATAGTGAAGCCTTCCTTGATTTGGTTGTATTTTGGAAATGCTCTTCCAAAGCATTCCAAATGTCACAAGCACTCTCAAGTCCTCTAATGTGAGGAAGCAAATAGTCATTGACTGCCATGTAGATGATGCTTCTTGCTTGAGCATCCTTCTTCATCCAATTCTTCAAATCTGCAAGCTCCTCCCTAGTTGGAACACTAGGATCTCTGAATTCTGGCTTTTCTTCATCTCCTGTGATGTATCCTATCAAATCTTTGCTCATAAGGTGAGCTTCCATCCTCATAGACCATGCAGGATAGTTCTCTCTATCCAACTTTTCAATTTGGAGACTATCTCCCATCTTCACTTCACCTGTAGCTTCAAATCTTTAACCTTTACAGATAATAAGTGTACCTTTACTTCGAATGTTGCTCCTTCTGATCCTTTTGATGCTCTTTGTATGTCTTCCTTCAAGTTTTCTTC
>CM035414.1:130799625-130859625 GCA_020310875.1 Ceratopteris richardii
GGAATGGGGGTGGGAATGTGGATGCTGTGGTGATTGTGGAAAATTGTGGTGTGCTTAAATGTTGTGGTGCCACAAATGAAGTGAGGGGAGGTGCAGTGGGTGGTGATATATCCATATCGCTGGATGTGGTGTCGAGTGCGGTGACTGTGAATAGTGGTGTGATTGTGGGTAAGTGTGTGGGTGTAAATACAGGGTTTACAAAGGTGGACGAGTAATTTACAGAGGGGTTGTCTTGGACGGCTTGGTGGAAAGGGGAAATAGGGGTTACGGTGGGTCGGGGAGGTGAGACTAGGGAGAAGGTTAATGGAGGTGGGAATGGGAAAAGGGGTCTTGGAGGTGTGGGGAAGGATGGAAAAGATGAATGGAGAAATGGGTTGGATAGAAAGGTGGATGTGTTAGGTGGTAGACTAGGTTGAGTGGGTGTGGGAATTGTGGGATGAATGGGCGTAAGGACGACTTCTGCTACTCCACCGGCGAAGAAGGATGTTGTTCTGGGAGAAGGGGGGTGTATGGGGGAGACTGGATGGATGGGAGGTGGTGGGGGAGCGGTTGGGGTGGTCGGTACTTCGACGACTGTGGTGGTATGTACAGTAGTAGCACGGGGTGGGGAATCTACGAGGATGGCTTCTTCTGCCAAAGAGCCTTCAGGGACAAGACGTGCTTCCCTGGCCTGTTCTGAAGACTGACCGCTGGTGGGTACCCGAATGTATTCACCAGGTTTGGTTAGTAAGCGGATTCTGCGGGGGTCATACTGCGGTAGCGGTTTTCTCTGCAAATATCTTAAGGCTTTAGTGGGTCCAACTGATTTGTCAAGCTCTCTGAAACCTCTGATGTATACTTCTTCAAACCCGCCCGAGACAAGCTCTTGTTCTATGAGGGTTTGGCTCTCTTCGTCAGTTAACCTCTTACGCGCCCAAACCTTTTCCATAGTACGGTATAACTTTTTGATGGCCAGTGTATAAGCTGCTGCTTCAAAGGTTTCCTCTTCATGTGTGCTTGTATCACCTTGGGTGTCCGTTTGTTGTCCTTGTTCGTTTGTTTGCACATGTTCTTGGGATTCATGAGTTCCCTGACTGGCTTCCTCATCGCCTTCATCTTCGTCGGTTTCTGTTCTTTCTTCCTCATAACTAGACACTACTTGTCCTTGTGGTTGATCTCGCGGTGTGGTAGGGTAGCTGGGCCTTTCATATTCCCGAGAGAAGATCTGGCCTTTTGAAAATTGAAATTCACTTGAAAATACGTCCTGCATCTCAAAATCAAATGTGGTATTTGCTTGTTCTGCTTCTAAATGGGGTATCGGAAAAGAGAAAGCTTCCGCACCAATAGTGGTGGGAACTCTGCTGTAGTGGTGGTAGGTCTTGGGACTGTGGCTGCGTGAGTAGTTAATGTGCTGGTAGTGCCTTCCGTTACAGCTGGTCTTGATAACCGTATACAAATAGGTTGTACTATGGGAATGGCTTCTGTCGGAGACTGCTCCGGAGAGGGTTGCGGGGACGGTGATTCTGGCACCTGAAGGCAGGGGATAGTTCCTCTCATTCGCTTTCCTGCTCGTCCTCTGCTAGGCTTCCTAGCTTTCTTCGATGTCCCTTTGAATGCCTTCAGCTCTTCGCTTGTCATTGCTCACTCAATAGGTAAATTGTAGGCCAAACACATATATACAATGCGCGTGAGGGCGCAACATCCATTGATGACCTTCTTTCCTTCCCATCTGTGTTGTGCTAAATACATCTGATCAATGATCCAGCTAGCTAGATCAACTGTCTGGGGTCCCATACATGATAAATACAAACCGAGCCATATTCGTTTGTGAGGCATTGTGAATTCTACTAAATTTCCAACATTTGGTATCAGAGATTTAGGGTTTTGGTATCAAAGATTTAGGCTTTTGATATCAGAGTTCATTCAGGCTCTGAGATTCCCAGGTTCAGAGACTTCCAGGTTTACAACATATGATTTAAGAGCATCTTCTAACATTTGACATTTGACATACACACTTAATCTAGATGAGTAGAGATTTGAGAATTAGACAATTCAGTCACATGTTTATTCATGTGTGGAGTATGAAGTTGATGATCTGTTAGCAATCAAATATTTTTGGAAGAGTATGAAAACAGAAGTATTGTTTGAAGACCAAGACTTGATGAAGAGGAGGATACTTCAAATTCAAGGAAGAACAATGGTTTGGAGAAGATGAAGGAATCAGATCAATATCAAATCACAAGTATCAGTTTCTACTATCAGATTATCATTTGCAGGTCATGTCTTCGAAGAGCAGTTATGAAGAGATTTGAAGGATTCAAGGAATGCTTTTATACACTTTCATTCTTTGAAAGTTAAAGCATTAGCTACATCAAAATAGGTATCTAGAGGTTTTTCTAGACAGTTTTGATAGATCTCTTTCATGGTAAGAAAGCTCATTTAAGAAGAAAAATGTGGAGAGCATCAATTTTGTTTTCAACCAATTTTGTCTTGTAATTTGGTTGGATATCCACGTATAGAATTTGATCTAGATACTCTAGAAAAGTAACTAGAAAGGTAATTCATCATTTAAAAGGTTGGTGAATTTAGTCATATCAGTCACATTTGAAGCAAAGTTTTGATTCAGAGATATGAGGAGATGATAAAACATGTTTCTATGTTCACTTCCATTTGTATACTATGTTTGTTTTGTCTCTTACTCTTAGCACTAGAGGAAGAGAAAAATTCATTTGAAGAAGTCAAGTGTGCTTGCTACTTCAAGATGAAGAGAACAAAAGGTATGGAAGAGAAGTTTGAAGATGTCGACATCATCATCAGGTGGAAGAAAGATGTAGAAGAAGAAAGTCCAATATTTCCAAAGGAAAAGTAAGACTTCTTTTTCTCTTATATTTTCCATATATTTTTCCTACTTTTATCCTCTACATCCAAAGACAAGTCTACGAGAACATCTTGTGTGAAGAAAGTTTAAAGAAGAAGCAATTTTTTGTTTTGCATGATACTTGGTCATGATTTTGTAGATTTAACAAAGAGTTGGATTGAGAGAAAGAAAAGCAGCAGATTTTGAAGACTTGTATATTCTGACTCATATGTATAAGTTATATATAAGTTGAAGATTTTAAGCAGGCAGCTTATATGTTCCCTCAAATAATTCTTGGAGTGTCAATACAAAGCTACTTGGTATATGACAAGTTGCAAAGAAGTATATTTCTTCTTTATCTAACTCTTGAGGTAAGAGAGTTTTTTGTAGTAGATGTTGAAGACTTGGGTTGAGGTTTTGTGTTTGGAAAAGGTTACCTCATATTCAGTATTTTCAGAAAACTTCAGGAAAATTCAGATTTTTGATGTACCAGTCAGTTGAAGACTCTACTTTCTATGATTGTCTAGATTTTTGGATACATGCTTGTATTCAAAAAGGTGTTCCATTAGATCCTATCACTTGATTGAGAAGTGGAGTTAGCCAAAAGAAAGTCAAGCAGATACTATCACATTTCACCTGGGTAGAATATGAAAACAAGGTGAGAAGTTTGTCCACTTATGTTTCAAGTAGAAGTTGTAGATTCTTGGGAAGGATTTGGTTAAATAAAAGTTTTTACAACTTTATGTGAGAAGCATGGACACTTAGAGACATTCAGGTAATAAATCAAACATTCATTCATGAAGGTTTGATGAGAGCAGATTCTACACAGGTATTCTATTGGAAAGATCATAGATCTCGTATGATCTTGTATGATCTTGGATGATCTTGAAGGTCTTGAATATTTATGATTCAATTGTCTATCCTTTGTTTGAGAAGATTCTTAACATTGGAAGAAGTAAGTCAAAGATTTAGATTCTATCAGATTAGTGTTGCAGAGAAATAGAGAAGATACTTGTTATGTTGCAGAAGGTTATGAATCCTATAATGCTTTCAACAAGGTTTTGTTATGTTAGGATAAGCTAACCTTATTCTACAATATGGGAAGCTGAAGAGTTAGAGTGAAAGCTATTAGCAACTGCAGTGCTAATAAAAAGGGTTCAGAGATTTTGTTTCAGATATAGGTATTGATCACTGAAGATCAAATTTATTGAAAGAAGGAAGACGTTACAGATTTCATAGATTCTGATATAATTGAAGAATTCCGGATACTAGTATTAAATCATCCAGGGGGGTGATGAAACATGAAGACTTATTTTCAGCCATATATGAAAGAATACAGAGTCATATCTACAGCTATTCCTATTTCACGTATTCCTATATTTCCTTTGTCAAGTTCTCTTTATGTTCCAGCTTTGAAAGAAGAAAGAAGAAGGAGAATGTCTGGAGAAAGTTCCTATTAGGTGATCCTATTCAAAAGGAAAGAAGTATGAAGGATTTACAGATGAAGACATGATGACATCATAGATTTTTTGATGAGACTCATAGGTTGAGTTGAGTTGACTTGAGTACAGGCAGAGATGAACCAACTAGTGTTCATAATACACTAAGTTGTGAGTTGTCAGTCACAGGTTCCAAGACTCAGTTCTTGATTATGTTTAGTGTATTTACATGACGCAGCAGAAGTACGTTGAGAAAACTTTTTTGTAAGGTAAGTGCAAATATTTGGATCCTAGTGTATGTTTTCAGATTTGAGAAGACAGGAGATAGCAGGTTCAGAGTCAGTACATGCTACATTTGTTGTCAAGCAAATCATTGCTTGATGTATACACTATTGGATATCTAGTTTGCATATTTTCTCAGGTATTATGGTTCATATTCAACAAGTTCACATATTTGAAGTTTGAAGGAAAGTCGAATTCAAATTTGAAGAAGACTTTTTGAAGAAAAGGTTTGAAGGTCAATTCGGGAGTACTAGTTTGAAGATTATGAAGTTTGCAGATCCAGTCTAGTTTGTACCAATATGACATTGTAGGGGGGATTGTTGGAAACAATGTCTCATTGGTCAAAGTTGTTCAAGTTGGTCCAGCATGTATAGTATTCTGTTTTACTCCTTGTACAAGCAAAGGAGTTGGGCGCCATGGTTAAACGATTGGCCTCTCAACCCAGGATCGAATCTCGTGAGCGGAAGCACGCATCAACGTATTATTTTGGCATGATTTTCTCATATAGCAGATGCTTATTGACGGATGGATCTTTCGCGAATATGTTTTGAATTAAGCGACAAAGTTATTTTCCCAATGCTTTTCAGAATTCGATAGTGATCGTGTGATTTATTAGGAGCTTTTCAAGGGAACATGAATACTATAAAAGAACAAGCTTGGCTTATTGTCTTGCATCCTTCACCTAGTTCAACACCAAGCTTTGGAGCTTTGGTACCTCAATAGAGGTGATGATTTTTAGCACATGGGGCAGCCATGGTGCTATTTTGGAGCATGTTGAGGAGCGGCTATGGAGTTCTTCTTGGAGAAGAAGAGTGTACTCACACTCTTGCTTATGGAGAGGATTTACCCAACAGTAGCTTGGTGGTGTGGATCAGCCATCCACATGATGTATTTGAACATTGTCTTCTACATGAAGATTTCGAGTTACTTCAAAGACATTGGATGGTGGTTAACATAATATTTACATCTTATATTAAGAATCTAGGTAAATATTCTCTTTATGCACACATGTACTACTTGAAGTGTACAAAAGTGGCATCCATAACAAGAGGAGTCGTATTCAGCATAGGTACTTAGCTGTTTTGCAAGAGTGAATGTGAGGGATAATGGCATGTTTGACAGACAAGGCTATCAATGCATGTGTTTGAGCATCTCTACCATCCCAACAAATTTGCTCTACAGTAGGTGCAGCAAAAACCGCAGCACAAATAGGAATCTACAAAATATCACCATCTTTGATGCCATTTGCATCAGCTTCAATACCTGTATTTGCAATACCTATATGTGTAGGTAATAGGACGTTTTTCAACATCCTGCACAATATTCCATCGTCCTTTCGCAAAAAATATATGATGCATCATATAAGCCCACAATGGGTAATTCGTACCATCCAACTTATCCTCAACAGCGAACATACAAAATACATCACTGCTTTCAGCCATGGCCAGTGACTAAAATACCCTAATGCAAAAAAATGACAGTATCTGAAAAAGTTGAACAGAACTACCCTGACGAGTTCTACTAAACCTATAGCAGAGTTCGAGACACTTATAGTGGAGAACCGAAACCTGTATATATATTTGGCACAAAAAGATGAAATAGCTTACAAAAGCACTGCGATAGTGCGTTTGGAGGCCGAAACGGGCTCAAATTGTGATTTTGGTACCACTAAATGAAGCAGTTTTGATCTTTGAAACACCATGAGTATGCTCACCAAATTTCATGTGATTCTGAGACTACAACCACAAGGGTGTTGACGATGCCCTAGATGAAGCGACGACCTGCTCTAATACCAATTGTTGGAGTATGATGTCTATGGAAGCACGCGAACAACACAAGGAAGAATAAGAAGCTTGGAGCTCAACACACAATACTGAATGTATTACCACTAGAATGTACAAAGATAAGTAATCTGTTAGGGCTATAGGTGTATCTACAAGCTAGAGGAAAAAACCTCCTAAAGAGGGAAAAAAGTGCCTTGGTGATCCTAGTGTGTTCACACACATCACTACCTAAATATATCAACACCCCAAAGTTCTCATTTGATTTATGGAGTTAGCATTCCTATAAACATTTTGCACCAAACCTTATACCATATCTCTTTCTATCCTTATATGCTTGATCAGTGACCCGTCCAATGCCAATTGGACTTGCATCAACCATAGAAAAGATAGTCTTACATTAGTAAAATCTTCCTTCTTGAGAATAGGTGCCTACATAAAAGACTTTTCAACTTCATCATGACATGAGTATGCTTTTATAACAAGGAAAATTTGTTATGCTTCCTCAAGAAAGTGTTTGTGTAATTCACAAGCCTACACATTTGGCTTGATGGATACATTGAAGTCCATACACCTATGAAGAAGCATAGGAACTATTGCTAGTGGTTAATTACCACTTTACCTCTTTGTAAAAGTCAAATTGATTTGGAATCTTTTGTAAACACCTACCAAAAGGATTTGTGGAAAAAGTTAGCTCTTTGATTGAAGGATATCTCCTAGGATATAGGAGCTTGATCATAGGGAGCCAAAAGTTTGAATTTGAATTCAAATTTTTACTCACTCTCTATAAAAGAGGTCATGAAAAAGTCGCGGTGAGAACTCAACACTTCTGAGCTTCTCATTACTGATTCTGAGTGTGTGTGAGGCCTACACTCTAGCCCACACCTATCTACACCATTAAGCAATGACATTCATGCCTATGGTATTGTATACAAGTGTTCATTAATATATACTTTCTCATTGTTCATTTCTGAGTTCTCTGTTATACTACTTAAAAGACTGTCAACTTGTGGAGTGCATAACTCGGTCAAATCTTCACCAAATTCAATGATCTAAAGCTTCTTGAATTCAGCTTAAAGTTATCTATATGCTGTCAAAATTTGAGGAGATTATATTCAGCCAATTCAGAGAAATTCACATCGAGGTGATCACTAGTCAATGTCTGCTACAGTCCTAAAAAATCGGGGGTATAGCTTTACTTGCTAAATTGATTTCTCTTAGCATAGTTTATCTTTTTACATCATTCCACTTGGAATAGTTAGCTTGCTAAGCTAATTAGATACCCCTAAAAGTAATTTTTCCAATTCCTATTGTGCTGGTCATATTGAGCAAAAGATCCAGCAGGTGTCAAGACATAAATAGAAGGTTTTCTTGAAAATTTGAGGTTCAAAGTTATCTGTTTTGGTTCAATCATTACACACATTGCATAGGTCATCTTATGGTGTCATTGGAAAGCTATGGAGGTCTACTTATCAAGTCTGAAGCATTAGGGGGCTGGTACAAAGCAGGTTTGGCAGTACCTACTCAATCTCTTGGAGTGTCCATCCATCTTTCCCAACAGTGGTATGAGAGCAAACTAAGGTAAAATGGAAGATGGTTTTCCTTCATTTATTGATAAATTGGACATGAACAACTATCAGGCATGGTCTCTAAGGATGAAGACCTACTTACAAGGAAGGAGTCTCTATGGATACATCTCAGGAGATGAGGAATTGTCCTCATTCAAAACAAGAGGATTGCCAACAAAGGAAGAACATGAAAAGCTTCTTACAACTCTCATGGGACAATTGTTCACTCATGAAGCAAAGCTTAACAAGAATGGAGATACATCCAAAGGTAATAACTTTTCTGCCCTATATACAAATAAAAAGTCTAAAGATAAAGGCAAGAGCAAGAAGGTGGAAGATGAAGGCTCTACCTCCCAAGCCAACTATGCAGGGAGAGGTAGATCATCAAGAGGAAGGGGCAGAGGAGGTAAGCAAGGTAGGGGGAGATCCTATAACTCCTCACCATGCAACATTTGTGGTTTATCAAATCATACTATAGATGAGTGTTTCAGGAATTACAAAAATCAGAGAGGAAGCAAGGTAGGGGGCAGAGGAGGAAGCAAGGTAGGGGGAGATCCTATAACTCCTCACCATGCAACATTTGTGGTTTATCAAATCATACTATAGATGAGTGTTTCAGGAATTACAAAAATCAGAGAGATCCTATAACTCCTCACCATGCAACATTTGTGGTTTATCAAATCATACTATAGATGAGTGTTTCAGGAATCATCACCAAGGTTACAACAACAATTATAACAAAAATTACAATAACAACTACAATGGCAACTACCAAGGAAGTTTCAAATCCAGAAAGGACTACAACAACTACACAAAGGAGCAAGATGACTCTCTTCTGATCATGAACATGACTTCAAAATCAGGTACAAATGATGATCACTTATTCGACATTCACTCAGGATGCTCAAATCATGTGGCTGGCAATGAAGCACTACTCTCTGATCTTGAGGAACCAAAAGGTAAGCATCAAGTCCAAATAGGTGATGACACCAAGCACTCAGTAGTTAAAGTTGGAAATGTTAAGGCTTGTGATGGAAATTAGAATTTGTTGAGCAGGGTACTCTATGTACCAACCATTACCAAAAATTTGATGAGTCTTGGACAGATTGTGGAGAAAGGTTTGCAGGTTAGATTCAATCAATATGGAGCATTTGTGGAGGATCCAAGACATGGGTTCAAGAGGATTGCTAAAGGAGAAAAATCAGGTAGACATTTCACTTTTGAGTTAGAAGACACAAAGAATATTGCACTATACAGTTATAAAGATCAAACACTTTCATAGCTTGAGATTTGGCACAAAAGATTAGGGCATATAGGAGAAAGAACCTTGAAGCAAATATGCAAGAACCAATGTGTGCTTGGAATACCTAATGTATCCAAGCAACATATGATTTATAAGTGTGGTGCTTGTCAATTTGGGAAGTCTCACAGGTTACCCTTCTCAAGGAAAGGTTACATGCATGACGAATACCTAGAGCTTGTCGATACAGATGTATGGGGACCAAGCAAAGACCCCTCAGTCTCAGGATCAAGGTACTATGTATCTTTTATTGATGATTATAGCAGATGGTCTGTATTGTACTTCATGAAGCACAAGGATGAGGTGTTTAATTGCTTAAAAAAATATATTGCACTTGTTGAAAATCAGACAGGAAAGAATTTGAAGAGGCTAAGGTCAGATGGAGGAGGTGAGTACTTCTCCAATGAGTTTGAAAACTTCTTGCAGGACAGAGGCATCAAAAGAGAAATAACCACAAGGTATTCTCCTGAACAGAATGGGGTAGCTAAGAGAAGAAATAGGTTGATTGTTGAAACAGCTAGGCCTATGTTGAATGAAAAAAAAATACCTAACTATCTATGGGTAGAAAGTGTTTCAACTGCCACTTATCTCATAAACAGGTTACCATCTAAATCCCTTGATGGGATGACACCCTATGAAGCATGGCATGGTAAGAGACCATCACTAGACCATTGCAAGATATTTGGATGTGTAGCATATGTACACATTCCTTCTCAGATAAGAGGTAAGCTAGACCCAAAGGTTGAAAAGTGCATCTTTATTGGATATGATTTGAATAAAAAAGGATACAGGTTTTATAACCCTTCCAATAAGGGATTCATGGTTAGTAGAGATGTTTTCTTTGATGAAAATGATTCTTGGTATGAGAATGAATGCAGGAAGGTTAAATTACCCTATGATTTGGAAGAGGACTTTCCAAGTCTTGCAAAAGAAGAACCTACTTAGAATCAAGACTCAAGTTCAGATGATGAAGATACTATCAACCTTGAAGAGTTCAAGGCATGGAGGTCCAAAGGCAAAGTCAAGATGAAGAAGCTTGAAGACATACCTGAATCTTCAAATTAGGCAATCAGAAGATCACAAAGAGAGAGCAAAAAACCTATCAGATATGGGTATGATACATCTCTTGTTACTTAACATTCTATTTACCTTGCCAAAGATTTGTCAATTGAAGAACCAGGATCATATGAAGAAGCCATAACCAAATCAGAATGGAAAGAAGCTATGGATGAGGAGATTGAAGCACTCAAGGAAAGTGATACATGGGAGTTAGTACCCAAGAAGGAATCCATGAAGGTAATAGGATCCAGATGGATCTATAAACTCAAAAGAAATTCTAATGGCTCAATTAATAGGTACAAAGCCAGATTGGTAGCCAAGGGTTTTGCACAAACCCAAGGCATTGATTATGAAGAGACATTCTCACCTGTGGCCAAGATGCCAACTATCAGAGTATTGGTAAGTGTGGTTGCATCAAAAAATTGGAATATGTACCAATTGGATGTCAAGAATGCTTTCTTGAATGGATGGATTTGAGAGGAGGTATATATGTCACAACCTTCTAACTATGAGGACCCTAAGAAGGTAACATATGTTTGCAAATTGAAAAAGGCTTTATATGGATTGAAGCAGGCACCTAGGGTATGGAATTACAGGTTAACTACATATCTCCAAGACCAAGGTTTTGTCATGAGCAAGGCAGATACTTCTCTATTCATCAAGAGAAGTAATTCAAAGGTAATATACCTTTGTGTTTATGTTGATGACATCATACTTATAGGTAATGATGTTAATGGAATCAGACAAATCAAAATCCACATGATGAAAGAGTTCAAGGTTAATGATCTTGGTCTACTAAAGTATTTTCTTGGGCTTGAGTTAGTCTGTACTAACTCAGGAATATACATTACTCAGAAAAAATATATACAGGACATGTTGAAGAAGTTTCACTTGCAGGATGCCAAAGTAGCAAGTACTCCAATGGATTAGGGGGCTGGTACAAAGCAGGTTTGGCAGTACCTACTCAATCTCTTGGAGTGTCCATCCATCTTTCCTAACAGAAAGCATACAAATCAACTGCAACATGGCAAAGTGAGGAATCCAAAACGAATAGAACACATATGTCCCCCCCCCTTGCCCCCCAAAAAAAAACCTTCTTACCTCATTCATTGATTTTCATGTATCAACCATCATATTAATTGCATCAACTTTTGGAGGGTATGATTTATAACCATAAAGACCACATAAATTTCCTATAATTAATCAATACTTTATTTACTCCAAAAAACTATATTTCTCTATGGAAAAAGTAAATCCCACTTCTTAATATCTTTTGGAAAATGTTTCCATATTCATAATATGAGCTTTAACAAATTTCCTACATCCATCACTATCAATGATAAGAACTTTTACATCGTCAACACATCCTTTCATTGTAACATCTTCTATAAACGGCACAGTTGTGTGTCATATGATCAACAAAATTGGTAGCACTTCGAGGCAAAGTGAACATATGTATCAAACTAGGAGGCGTCTTCATCATCATAAGTTCTCTACTTCCTCCACCAATTCGAATTGATCATAGCCATAACAGAGATCTCCCAAGATTACACCAAATGTAGAGCTCCTTGCTATATTTCCTCAAATGAAGACTATAAGGTTGTGCGTGCAACTCACCTCCCATCTTCTATATCCACATGTACCTAACCACATGTACTTGAAACAGATAGTGATTTGGAATGATTTACTGCCTATATGTGGCCATCATGGAACAATCATCCCCACTACCCTTACATATCTTAGGATATTCCCCAAGCTAGGCCTATCCATTGACCCACACACACATAAGGTGGCCGATGTAGAATCATGTCTAATAGTGTTGGTGATGGAAATGCCTTTTTGAGTTGCTTGGAAGGCAGAAGAATGCTTGGAGTTCCTATAATTTATTGAATGATTCAACACGAGTATGTATTTTACAAGGTAAATTGTCATTATTTATCATATTGATGAAGCATTAGTGATGAAGAAAGGCTCCAAGAGGTTAAAACAAAGGGGCTTGGAGTGCTTCCAAGTGTGAAGAATGAGGTTTGTGCTTCTTTCTTGTTCTGAAGTGTTGGAATTGGACCTCATTTGCTTGAAAGAGAGCTTGAGAGAGGCATACTTGAGAGAGAGAGAGAGAAGAGTGAAGATTTTCTTGAAGACTACTGCACATCGTGTACTCATCCTTTTATTACAAAAATTCAAGACATAGCAACTCACAAATTATGGTTTTCAGAGGAGGAAAATTCACGACCTAACACCTCCTGGGGACTTCACATTGCCAATGAGCTATCCAAGTATCCATATTTACCCATCTCAAAGCAAAGGGAATGAACACATGCATTTGGACACTTGAATGATTCGGAGAGACAAGACATGCACTAAAAACCCTAGCAAGTTGATAAGTATAGAACAAAAGCTTCAAACAAGGTGGAATTTGACATATGCACTTAAAACCCACTCACATACTAGGGGGAAAAGTCCGAATCAAAAAGCAACATCATTATGAAGACTTTGGCTTTGCGTGATGGATATCACCATGACATCCACCCCTCGAAACATGGGCTTCTTCATGAAGCTCCAGTCAATGGATCTCCAAGAAGATTTCTATCCTACAAAACTTTTATGAATCCAAAATATGATTGAAAACTTCAAGTGCACGAGGAAAAACAAGTAGTGCCTAATATGAAAGTATATGTGACTTAACCCTACACTATTGGAAATGCATGGAAATGATTGTGGTATAAAATGGAGTGAATAGCTTTTCTTGATGAGGTATGTGCACTTAACTCACCTACATCATGAGTGTCCAAATATTTTTTTTTTTCTTCCCATTCACTTAGTGAAAATAGATGTGTGGGGTATAGACTCAAACAATATCACTTGCAATGGCGATGTCATGAGTTCCTATCATATGCATACTCTTGGAAATGCATTTTCAAAGAACATCATGGTGCATAGAAAGTGAATGATTGTTGATTTTGAGGAATATGAAGTTAGAAAATCAACTCAAAACTTCTTTTATTACATTTGAATAATTCATGCAATTAACTACAAAAGGAATCTTGAACAAAGTGTTATCAAAATCTTTCAAAACATATGTACCATCGTCATTCACTTTATGTACTACATATGGACCAAACCATCTATTCAATAAAATTTTTGCATGCTTAATATTGGGTGTCTTTTGCATGCTTAATATTGATTGTAAAAGGAACTAACATAGACAAAAAATAAAGCACCAATTTTAAGCTTCTTTGTTCTCATTAAATGACATTTATTGAAATAGAACCTATTCTTCAAACAAGATGCCTTGAACTTCTCAATCACAACCTCCAAATTCTATTTTTCCATAGTCAAGTTGTTCCAACCTCAATAACAATAAATCTTCATGACTTGGTTACCTTGCCAAGGACTTTAAAACCATGAAAAAACATGTTCTTTGATAGGAAAAATTTGTCTTTTGATAGTACATAAACTCCATGAGAACTGTTCAAATGAAAACAACATTACTCCTACTCTACTAGCAACCACACAATAAACAAGCTATGGAGGAAGAAATGAAAGATATGAAAACATGATGAAATGAATTAAAGTAGAAATGGAGATGACTTACATGAGATGCTCTATGAGCATGGAGACTCCAAGAGGAGAGGATGCACACTCTTGGCAATGAGCTAGAGTGGAATGGCTTATGAGGAGTGAAGGGAGGCCTTGCTTATATGGAGTTTGGGAGAATTCCGTTGCATGTGGGATAAATGAGCTTGCATAAGAATCAAAGTAGACTTGGATAAAAGGGTTTTGGCTCTAATTTCGGTGAAGAAGAATTCTTGCCCACCCTTTTCTTCCTATGATGAATGACTTGTATTGGCACTACCTTCTCTAATTCCTTCATTCGATCCTTGTGAACCCATTTGAAGTTAACATTTCCTGATTGCGAGTAGTTGATGGTGGATTTCCAGGTTGTTGATCGCCCTTTTGCATGGAAGGCTTTAAGAGTATTGTCCTCCTCAGTTTCCTTTTGTTCACCAATCAAGTAGGATGAATCTACTTTTTCCTTGGGTACATTGGGGTTTGAATTCCCTTCTTCTGTCAGACTTGTTTCTGATTGATTCGTGTTGTAATCATTTGCCATGTGCTCTTGCACGATTGGTTCAGCCCTTCTGATGACTCCTGGTCTATGTGAGGGTTTCTCTCCTAATAGACTAAAGACTTCCTTGTGCCCTATTTTGGCTGAAATGTATCCTTGAACTAGGTGGATGCTTACCTCATTCTCAATGATCCAGTCTTGTCCTAGGATCAAGTTTTCTATTAGATCCTCATCTCTGCACACTAGAACTTGTTGTTCCATAGCTGAATTTTCTAGGTGGAGGGAAACTATGGTTTCTCCAATGAATGTTATAACTTGACCTCCCACACCTATCATATGTGCTTTCGTGGGTGTCATAATCGTTTGAAGATCCAGGATGACCGTATTTCGTATGCAACTGAGTGCTTCTTCTGAATCTATCAAGGCATCTATCAGTTGATAATCCGTCATTCCAATTCCTAGGTTTAAGTATGGCTGGGACATGCAGACATTGGTTGTGTTGGGCTTATGAACCTGGTAATTAGCCATGGGAATAGGCATTTCTCCTTGTAGATATTGTTCATCTCTTTGTCTTATCCACTCTTTTCGTTTCTTGATACGCTCTAAGGCCTCTTGTCGTTCTTCTTCTCTAATTCGTTCTTCCTCTTTCCTCCTATTTTGTGCACCTACAAGGCATGCTAGCATTTGATCTGTCAATGGCTCTTAGCATCTTTAAAGGTTAAATGAGTTCTATATAGAACATCTATACGAGATGTTAAATTTAGTTACCTAATCCAACGTGTTAGTCCTAACCTTTGCATATATGAGTCAGAAACTCTACCTTATTCATTTCCAAAAGTTTTGAAAATTAGGAAGGAAGAACCAAAAATCTATTTGGTTGATATATTTCGATAGTGATGTGTGTGAACACACTTAGGACCTTTATAGATCTGAGTCAAATACTCTATCTTATTCATTTCCAAACGTTTTGGAAAGTAGGAAGGAGGAATCAATACTCTGTTTTGTCGATATATTTTGGTAGTGATGTGTGTGAACACATTTAGGACAATCCGGACACTTTTTCCCCTCTTTAGGAAGTTTTTTCCCCAACTTGTATATACGCCTATAACCTTAATGGGTTACGTTTTTTCATTCAATATTGACATTCAATATTGTGTGTTGTACATTCACTTAGTAATACATTCAATATTGTGTGTTGTGCTCCAAGATCCTTCTTCTTCCTTGTGCTTTTTGAGTGCTTCCATAGACCTCAAACTCCAACAATTGGTATCAAATTAGGTTATCAATTCATCTAGGGCATCATCGACACCCCTACAGTCACAGTCTCAAAATCACACAAAAATTGATGAGCATACTCACAGTGATTAGGAGCTCAAAATGGCTTCCCTTTGTGCTATCAAAATTTGTATCTGAGATCATTTTGGCCTTCGAACACACTATCATGGTGCCTATCTAGGAAATTTTGTCCTTTTGTGCCAAACATGTATAGAGGATAAGCCAGTGGCCATGGCTAAAAGCAATGAGGTATTCTGTATATCGGCTATTGAGGATAAGTTGGATGGTACCAATTACCCATTGTGGGAATATATGATGCATCATGTATTGGTCGCAAAAGGAATGTGGAATATTGTCTAGGGTGTTGAAAAACAACCTATTAAACCTCTAAATACAATTATTGAAGATGATGCAGATGACACTGAAGATGACGATCTTCAAATTCCTCTTCGTGCTACAATTCTTGCTGCACCTACTGTAGAAAAACTTTGATGGAATGGTAGAGATGCTCAGGCACATGCATTGATAGCTTTTTCTGTCAAACATGCCATTACCCCTCATATTCCCTCTTGCAAAATAGCAAAGGATGCTTGGGATATACTTACCACCTTATATGATGCAAGAAATGAGGCTCCTATTGCTTACCTCCAAAAACAGTTGGAGAATGACCATGTGAATGAAGGAGATTCTATGGACAATTTTTTGACAAAGATCAAAGATTTGAAGGAACAATTGATTTCTGCTGATGAAGTCTTGCCAGATAGTTCACTTGTGGAGACTGTTTTGAATGGTCTTCTAGATTCATATCAGAGTTTTCTTCTACTCTTCAATTGATTATGAAAAACAATCCAAATGCCTTAACATTTGAGGAGTTAGTTTCTATTTTGTTGTAGGAAGATCAATCTGGGTAGTAGAGGTCCATTATGCATGTAGCAACTCAAGCTTTCTTGGCTATTTAGAAGGGCAAAGGTAAATGGAGCTCATCTACTAGTAAGCATAAATTTGCTAATTTTGTACAATTGAAAAAGGAATACAAAGATGAGAAGAAATCAGAAAAGAAAAAATTCTTTTGCAAATATTGTAAAGGAAATGATCATGTTATAAAGAGTTGTCCAAAACTAGATGCAAAAGAGGCAAAGAAAAAAAGATTGAAATGGTTGTTGTAGAGGACTCTACACCCAAAAAGGAGTCTACTAATCTTGTGCAAAATGGAGAATGTGCATCTACTAAAGATACAAGAATATTAGAGGTAGTTGCAAAGAGGGTTTATAAACTTTTTGTATCCTTCATAAGGGATCCAATTGGTTTTCACTTTGTTGCTTGCTAGAATAAACAACCTATGATGCTTGAAGGAGGAAATTTTTACAATTCTAGATTCTGCTACCTAGACCAACAAGTGCGATCTCTATGGAACCAATCTCTAGGAGTTTTGTCAAAGTTTTTTCGAATCCTCATTTACAAATTTTCTAGAGCACTTCACTTCTAATGGCATATCCTCAAACCTAATATAGTGCCTTCTATCTTTGTTCTAGTGGTGTTTTCACATTTGAAAAATTTTGTATTAGAGCCTCAACTCTTTGGATGTTCTCTTTCTCCACCCTCCTAATACCAGTAATCAAGAACTAAATTGAATCATGTTTTCTAATCTCAAAAAACCACTTCCAATCATTATTGATATTATAAAAGGTTTTTCACCTTGTTCCACCATTTATAGAGTAAATATATTAGCTCTAAGCCCTTAAGTTAACATGGATATGAGAAAACAAGAGCATGGTTTGACTTAGCATTTTCCATCTTGGGACCATGATGAGAGACCATTTAGGGAGTATTTTCCATCTAGGGACCATGAAAATAAGCTTGGACCAAGAATCCTTGTCATTACACCAAGCTTTGGCCATCCATTTGGCCACTAACTTGTTGGACAAGGCATCCACATTTAGAATACCCAAACCACCCTTATCCTTGGGCTAGAAAAAATTTCCCACTTGATGTTTGACAGAGGCTTCTTGTTGGGTCACCCACCCATACGAAATCTATACAAACACTCACCAACTTATTGGTATCCTTGTTACTCAATTCCCAAGAGGTTGGGAAGTAGATGATAGAAGAAAAAAATGAAAGTTTTAACCACCATCATCATCTGTGGCACATTAAGTTGCATTCCTTATCAATAATGGATATTGTTTTCAAGTTTGGCTAGCACCTAATCCTAATTTGCTAACTCAAAGAAACCCCAAAGCCCATCGGGTGCCCAACAAGTGGAAGACTTTCCCATAAGAAAGTTCTTAATAGCCTTGAACAAACAAACATTGTGGGAGAAGCCCAAAATTTTTCTTGAAAGCAATTTTTGCATAATTAATCATGGACCCAAAGGTGACACAAAGGTACCAATGCAATTACAAAAGTAGGAGACACGATGAGTACCATTATGTAGAAACACATTAGTGCCATCCATGAGCAGTATAATCATGACCATGGAGGAGAGAGAGACCCTGAATGTGCCCTGTCCACAATTGATTTCTAACAAGGTAGTTGAGTCCATCAAAGCAATGACAAAAAGCAAATAGGCCAGTAGGAAAACTTGTATGATAGACTATTTTAAGAAAATAGACGAGGAGATTTGGCCATTAATGTTGATATGAGAAAACGAAGTTCCCAAAATTGTAGAAACCATTTTGATGAATCTAGGACTATAGCCAAGTTCCTTGAGGAATTGAAGTATTAAATCCCATTCTAGTCTTTGATATGCTTCCTCAAAGTCACACTTGAGGAAGAGAACATTTTGAAAAGATTCATGTGCACGCTCAAAACCCTCCTAAGCATCTGTGATGGAATCAAGGATGGGCCTCCCTTTGATGAAGCTCTTCTCATGGTTGGCTATGACCTTGGCGATGACTTTGTAATTGGTTTGAAGCATGGTGATAGACCACTAGTTCTCAATTCTATTCTTCCTATATTTCTCATTGATGAAATTTATCACATATTTATTCAAGCATCATTGGTAAACCCCCAAAACTTAGAGCCTCTTGGCCAACAAAGCAAAGAGGAACCACAAGATCATAGTTAAAGTTTTGGAAAAAAACCCATTCATTAGGCCATTAATACCCAAGCTTTTGCCTTTGGGGAGCATGTCGATAGCTTTCTAGATCTCTTGACCTAAAAGGTGAGAATCAAGAAAGTGATGATGTCATTAGAGATCTTTTTTTGGCCCAAAATTTAAGATAAACGTTATGCAATCATGCCTCCATGGAGAGAGTAGAGTAGACACCCCAAACAACTGAACTGAGTGATTGAGAATCAACTCACAAGTTTTCTCTTTCGAAGAGCATTTGTCACCATTGTTGCCAATCATTTTGGGAAGGCCTTATTTTCTTTGTTTCTTCTTTAGGAGTGTGCCCATTTCTTTAGAGGATCTCTCCACCTTGCTATCCCATCAGTCTCTAAAAAACAACTACAACATCTTCCTTCGAATTTCCTATTTTTATTTGATAATCCTCTTAAACTTGACAAGGCCTTTCTACAAGTGGGATTTACCTTTGTTAACTTTATTCTTTAAGAAAATGAGTCATCTATGAAGGTTCTATTTTCTCTCTCTTTGAATTCATTAAATATGCTTTTGAGTTCTGTGCAAAATGGTTTGGGTTTGATTGATAGCATTCATCCAAGTCCTAGTATAGGAGTGATCACAGAAGGCTTGCCTCTAGGCAAGCAAGATTTATTGGCAAATAGATGGGAAAGAGATTACAAAATATTCCTTTCCTTAAGAAGTTTTTCTTAACTAATTCTAGAAAGGAATTCTAATCTTATGTGAGTAGCTCCTTTATTAATCACAACTTCAAAGTCAAATTCCATCAAGAAGAGGAAGCAACATATAATTCTCTTTCTTTGTGCATTAGAAAGCTTATCAACTAAATAGAGAAATTATTGATAGTAAAAAAAAAGGTTTACTAATAAGTAATGTTTAAAGTACTTCACGGTGTGAACCATAATCTAGAATGTTGATTCAATTGTGGTGTTGTTTGATTTCATCTTGGTTTATTTTGCTAGTATTATAGAGAATGGGAAAGTCCAACTTGCCTTCACGTGCTAAATGTGACAAGGTACACCCAGTTGCATATTGGATGCATCAACGTGCACCTGAAATGTTCTAGTCCAATTAAGGCACTTCAAAATATGTGCAAACATCAGTCTTTTCTTTGATTTCGAAAAGATTCTTGCATTTTTATATCCTTCAAACTTATTAAATAATCCACACATAGATCTTTCTATTATGGTGCACATATATATGAAATGTTGATAATGCCTACAATCTCCCATAAAAAATTGAACTTTTTGTGCATTTAATCAACCAAGGTAACCCCACCATGATTTTTATCTCATCTATGGAAATTCTAGTTCTTGAGAGATATATATCCAAGGTTTTTCAAAGGTCTAATGTAGTTGACATATCTGATCACTTTTTTTCTCCATATGAGAATAGAATCAAATACATAGAGCTCTAAATAATTCTTAAGTAACTCTTTTAAGGAATGAAAAACAAATCCTTATGTTGGGACCTGTTTGCAACCTCCCATCTAGGACTGTGATGGGCTAACCACTTGCTAGGTTGCATTATACATTATTCAACAATTCGATTAATTATGCAATTTTATGTTCAAATCCTTACATTGGGAACTAATCACAACCTCTCAGCTAGGACTATGATGGGCTAACCACTTGCTAGGTTGCATTATTCATATTTGACTAAATTATTCGGTGCCATGTCAGCTTATTCAGACATGAGTGAATAGTTTTTGCATGACAATTTGGATTTATTTCAATAAAAAACTTTTTCGATTGAAAATCTTTTGATAACAAAATATTCATTAGAATAATTTTTTATAATAGAGCACCATCAAAATTATACCTCAATAGAGTTACTTTGTTTTTTATGAACTTACAGTGTCATACAAAGAAAAAGGTATAAGCTCTTGTTAAAAATATTTAGTCCTTTAGTATTAAAAAAATAAAGAGAAATATTTTTGGGTTTTTGAAATTGTGATTTGACAACCAAGTGATTGTTTGACTCAACATTGATTCTTACTTCACAATAGTATATGTATGTGTGTGTACGATTGTGAGTAAAAATGTATTGTGATTGTTTGAATCAATATTGATTCTTACTTCACAATAGTATGTGTGTGTATGGTTGTGAGTGGAAATCTTTTGTGATTGCATATGTGCATGTTTATGTGTGTGTAAGATTGTGAATTAAAATATATTGTATATGTCGGAAAATATTTTAACTTCTTTTTTATAATTCAAGGGTTGAAAAGGTGTTAATAAGTGAACTAGAGCCTTTTAGGTCTCTAAATGGCTTTGTCTTCTAGACTTATCAACACCTTCTTAGATCCCTTGAATTGTAAAGGGATCCAACAATGTTTCATTCAATAGTATGTGTATATGCATACGAGCATGTAATTGTGAATGAAAATCTATTGTGATTGTCTGAATCAACATTGATTCTTACTTCACAATAGTATGTGTAAATGTATGTGCATATGATCGAGAATTGTTTTTGGGGGAAGTATCTCAACCTCTATGCAATGATGAAGCATGAATGACCTCCACTGGTACCCTTCTGTCCTCTGCATACCAAAAATGCTCTTTCTCAGAGCATATGCAGAGAAATCTAGTGAGCTTTTGTGGACTTGGATTAGACACCAAGAGCTTTCCACCAAAAAAAAAAAAATCACTCCAAATGGATCAATAAAAAAAGAGAAACAATGTCCACAAGATGAGCTAGTTGAGTGCTCACAGTTGCTAGCCAAATAGAGACCTCACTTCACTCCTGTAAGCTTTTCCCAAAGAATATATAGAGAATGAATCTCAAAAAACTATATAGCCTACCCAATGACACCAAAATCAAAGAAAATGTATAAATAGATAAGGAGAACCAGCCCTTAAAACTCAAAGCAAAATAGTTCCAATAGAGCCCACACACAAAGAGAGATATCAATCACCAAACTTCACTAAAATGAAGGTTTCTCCCAAAATACTCAAACAATGATTTAGAGAGTTGGTGAGCTTACAATAGACTCAACAACTATCCAATGAGACAAGAATTACATCAAATGGATACACTATCAAGGAGAATAAATGCTAAATAACTCAAGGGTAGAGAGTTGCAACATTGTGTGTGCAAACACATAGATATTCCTACTCAAAGAAAACAAACAAGCAAACAAGGAGCTATCTTAAGCAAGGGTCTTGCTTATTACAACTCCAACACTTAGTGCTCACTCTAAATGAACTAAAACTCCAAGAAGATGGCCCAAAAGAAGTCGGCATACATGCTACTTTTATATTGAGAAGTGTGCCCCTAAAATTTAGGAACTACCTTTCCAAATCAGTCTCCTAAATTGGAGGACTTAGTTGAGATGACTTGGGGAGTGGTTTATTGACTTTTATTGATGGAATCTCATGACTTTGTCCTTAGATTGCTCCACATTTCCTTGATTGATTTCCCATGATTTTTTTGCTTCAAGCTTGACTTTTAACCCTCCCCCTCAAGCTTCAATTCTTCATCTTCATCCAAGCTCCTTCATGTTGATGCATTGCTTGAACTTTGAAATCTCCATTCCATCCAAAGTCTTTGTAAACATGTCAGCAACTTGGTCCTTGGTGCCAATATGATGTACTAAAACTTCCTTTGATATCACCTTTTCTCTTATGAAGTGATAGTGCACTTCAATATGCTTGGTTCTAGCATGATAGACAAGATTTGATGCTAGATGAATGCTACTCATATTGTCACAAAAAAATTTGATATATGTCAACGTGCAAATTAAGCTCCATAAATAACTTCTTAATCCACATTAGCTCACATGTGACTTGATCAAAAGCTCTATACTCAATCTCGATGGAAGATAATGCCATTGTGGGTTGCTTCTTTGAAATCCATGAGATGATCTTACTACCTAGCATGACTAGGTAACCACTTGTACTCCTATCTTCCTTTGATCCGGACCAATCCACATCTGAGTAAGCTTTGACCTACATATTATCATCTAATGAGTAGAACAATCCTTCATTTATGTTAAAAATAAAGGAGCAAGACCATATATATTTTACAAAAAGGATTTTCTTAAAATAGAAGGAAATACAAAAATGAAAAATTGAAGCATTTACTTCAGCAAGTAGTGGAGGCCAAAAGAGAATCAAATCCAAAAACTGGATTGAAAGAGAAGAGTGGCTGCTCAAAGTAGTGGAGGAGTTATGGAGAAGAGCTCTCAAACTCATCATGAGAGCTCGTGGTCACTTGGCTATAAAAGAGGCAAGGTAAGAAACTCAAGAACAAAGGAAGAATGTGCTGAAGTTCCCTTGTAGGTAGTTCATTTGGTTTCAGTCATTTCGTTTTCTTCAGTCTCATAGACTATGTCTAGCTGCTCACCAATTTCTGGGTAGCCTGATTGCAAGAGTCATACCTCTCAATCTATGTATCCATTTTTAGATTTTAAATATTCCTTAGAAAGCTTATCTCATGTAATGTAAAATAGTTTTTCAAATTCATCATGCTCTATGAGTTATTCAATTTTTAGTGAAGTCTAGTTTTTAGCCTAACTGAGTGGATAGGCAGCCTGTTTTGAGGCAAAAAGTTGCCAAACCAAAACTACTCCAAATTGAGTGTTTGATAGATCATTTGAAAGTTATTAGTCTCTATCTTGAGTGAACAAAGTCTCAAGTTCATTGTCTTCTTCAATTGATATGAGTTATCATTCTAAGTTTTGGCTGTAGGTAAAATTCTTGATCCTGAGAAGGTCTTCTGCACTTTCTGCCATGCATAGGAGAGGAATTCTCCAATAGTTGGTATCAGAGCATTGGATCTTGAAGAGGCAAAGCATTGGAACTGAACTAAAGCAAAGGAGAAGCTATAAATCAAGGGGTAGCTTTGTAAAGTCAAGAGAGAGTGCAGCAACATATTGAGGTAAACTTCAAACTTGGAAGTTTTCAATGGCTAATTTGGGACAAAAAATTGAGAAGTTAGATAAAGATAATTTTCATTCTTGGAGGTATAGAATGACAAATTACCTTAAACGTAAAGGTTTATGGAGTCTAGTTACTAGAGATGGTCCACAACCACTGGACATTTAAGATCCCAACATTACTCTAGCACAAAGAAGACAATTTGCAGATTGGGAAGAGAGGAATCAAAGGGTGATGTTCTTCATTTCACAAGTTATTTCTAACACTTTGATTGGTCATGTGCAAAGCCTATAGACAACTAAGGAAGTCTGGGAAGCATTGGAGAAGGTGTATGCTACCTCAACAAGATCTCAAAAGATGCAACTCAAGCACGAGCTCAACAACATGAAGAAAAGCTCAAACAAAAGCATGAGTGAGTATACATTGAAGGTCAAGGAGCTTCGAGATCAGCAAGCATCAGTTGGATGCAACATTGAAGAGGAAGACATCGTCCAAACAGCCCTGAATGGCTTGAGGAGTGAAGAGAACTGGGAGCCCCTCATCACAAACATTCTTTATAGAGACCCTCTACAAACATTCGATGAGATTATACCAAATCTTGTGGTTGAAGAGGCTGCTCAACAAGGAGAAGGCAACAAAGGTAATGACAGCCATAGCCAAATGTTATATGTAGGTCAAGGTAGAGGAAGGAACTCAAGAGAAGGCTCACGAGGAAGAGGAAGAAGCTACAACAACACAAATTCCAGCCAACACAACTTGGAGGACAAAAAGGACAACTCAAATGAAAACACACATGGAAGAGGTCAAGGAAGAAATAGAGGAAGAGCTCGAGGTTCATACAATCCTCATAAAGGTATAACATGTTATCATTGTGGTAAAATAGGACATTATGCAAATGATTATTGGCAAGAGAATGGAAGGTTGAATGGAGGAAGCCAAAGGAGCCAAAATAATTAGGCGAGTACATCAAGTGAAGGAGACAAGCAAACCATGCTTGCATGAGTACAACAACCCAAGAAGTGATGATAAAAAATGGTTTATAGATTCAAGTTGCACCAATCATATGACGTGCAAAGGAGATTTATTCACAAATCTACAAGCTCCAAGTGGAAAAGGATGTGTAGAGACCGGTGATGAGACTCAACACACAATTGAGCATGTTGGAGAAATCAAGCTTGGAGACAAGAAGGTATTGACTAATGTTCTTCATGTTCCTACTATTGCAAAGAATTTGATTTCAGTAGGACAAACGGTAGAGAAAGGATTTCATGTTATCTTTAATGAAAAAGGTTGCTTTATAAATAATCCAAAAGAAGGATTAAAGGTCCTTGATCAAAGAAGGAAATAAGGTAGGATGTTCACTTTGGACATTCAACAACCACATGGAAAGGTGATGTATATTCAGTTTGGAAACAAGAGGATTGTTGAAATTGATTTGTGGCACAAAAGGTTTGGACATATCAACATTCCCAAGCTCAAGGACATGAGCAACCATGAAGTGGTAAGAGGTCTTCCAAGATTCAATGATGCTAGATTGCATGAGTTTTGTGAATCATGCCAACTAGGAAAGCAAACTCGACAATCGTTCAAGAAGAGCAGCTATGTGGCAAGGAATGTCCTCGACTTGATACACATAGATGTATGGGGACCATCACAACAACCATCAATTGCTAGTAACAAATATTTTGTCACTTTTATTGATGATCATTCAAGAAAAGTATGGATGTTCTACATAAAACAAAAATGAGATGTGTTCTCTATGTTCAAGAGATTTAAAGTACAAGTAGAAAAGGAAACAGGATGGTACATAAAGACTTTGAGGTCTGATGGAGGAGGAGAACATTTCTCCAAAGAATTTTCAGATTTTTTTTATGAAAATGGCATCAAGCAACAATTTACATGTAGGTACATGCCTCGACAAAATGGAATTGCTAAAAGGAAGAATAGACATATCACAAAAGTTGCAAGATGCATGCTCAACGAGATGAAGGTTCCACTAAACTATTGGGCTGAAGCAGCTAGTACGATTGTTTATTTGATGAACAAGTGCACAATGGTTGGAGTGCATAATTTAACTCCCGAGGAGGTCTATTCTGGTAAGGAACCTGACCTTACACATCTCAAAGTTTTTGGATGTGTGTGTTATGCTCACATTCCTCAAGAACTAAGGACAAAGATGGAGCTAAAGTCAGAAAAATGTATTTTCATTGGATATTCATTGGAGAAAAAAGGATATAGGTGCTACAATCCGGTGAAAAAGGAGCTACGAGTCTCATGAGATGTGGTATTTGATGAGCTAAGACCATGGTTTGGAGACAAAGGGAAAGAGAAGATTCTTGAAGAGGATTGCGAAGATGATGGAGGTGCTGTCCAAGAAGAATTTCGGCAAACAAGCACTCAAATGTCAAGTCCAGAAGCTTCTACATCACATGGAGAAAGCTCAACATGGAAGGGTAGACT
This sequence comes from Ceratopteris richardii, assembly GCA_020310875.1. Taxonomy (NCBI): domain Eukaryota; kingdom Viridiplantae; phylum Streptophyta; class Polypodiopsida; order Polypodiales; family Pteridaceae; genus Ceratopteris; species Ceratopteris richardii. The sequence continues at coordinate 130,825,660 of CM035414.1, forward strand.
ACGGAGTCATTCATCATCACCAACATCAGGTTATTAAAGATTTGAAGTTGAAAGTGCTGCCCAAAATAGTGATTCAAATGCAAGTGAAGAAGAGTATGAAGCGGTGATTACGCCAAAGGTAAAGTTGAACCGGTTGAAGAAGCAATATTCAAAAGGAAATGAAAGGAGGTCTTCGAGAGTAAGATATCCGATTCAAAGGCTAAGCTATGATAGTTTTATTGCAAAGCATTTTGCATATATGACACAGGTGGTCAAAGACAAAGAATTGAATGCATATGAAGAAGCATGTACACAAAGAGAATGGAAGCAAGCTATGCAAGAAGAGATAAAAGCTCTCAAGGATAACCACACATGGGAGCTAGTGCCAAAGGCTGAAGGTATGAAGATTGCTCCAAATAAATGGGTGTTTAAAATAAAGAGAAATGATGATGGTTTTCTTGCTAGGCATAAAGCTAGACTAATAGCAAAAGGATTCAAGCAGACTCATGGCATCAACTATGAAGAGACTTTCAGCCCGGTTGCAAAGATGGGAATAATTAGAACCTTGATTGGAGTGAGTGCAGCAAGGAGATGTCCATTGTACCAACTTGACATCAAAAATGCTTTTCTCAATGGAGAACTTCAAGAAGAGGTATACATGAGTCAACCGATTGGATTTTAAGATAAAAAACATCCAAATTCTATTTGCAGTTTGAAGAAAGCTTTGTATGGGTTGAAGCAAGTGCCACGTGCTTGGAACCAAAGATTGGTTGAGTACCTCACAAGGTGTGGGTATAGTCCAACTAGTGCAGATCCTTCTCTCTACATGAAGAAAGAAGAAGGCAAGTAGGTATACATCTGCATATATGTTGATGATCTCATCATAATAGGAAGTAATGTTGTAGGAATACGAAAGATAAAAAAAAAACTCGATAAGGAGTTTAAAATTTCATATCTTGGTAAGCTGAAATATTTTTTAGGCATTGAGGTAGTCTATGGGAAAGATGGCATATGTTTGATGCAAAGAAAGTACCTGCTGCATGTTCTTTTCAGATTTGGAATGCGTGAATGCAAACCACTCACTCAGCCTATGGACACAAATGTGAAGCTATGCTCAAATCATGGAGAGAGATTACATGATGTAACTACATATACGAGTATTATAGGCTCATTGATCTATGCTACAAACACAAGACCAAATTTGTGTTATATTTGTCAGCGAGAAATACACCGCAAGAACTAAGCTAAAGTGATATTAGAACACCTCCATAATCATCAGTAGCTTAGCAACCTTTCTGAAACTGAAAGCTTTATTACTGTGCTTAGTGAAATTCAAAAATTCACTTTACAAAAATCTACATCTTTTCTTCAAGCTTCAATTCTGATATGATTTAACTCAATCTTTACAATTCTTTTGTTTGTTTACTTTTAGATATTCTTGCTGCTACTTAGCTGCACGAAAATCGTGTTGTAAACTCACCGAAATATCATCGTAATCTTACTGGAATATCACCGGAATGTTACCGTAATGTCACTGGAATGTTACCGGAATCAACTGCAATTCTGTTTGAAGTTACTTCAAATGATTGTAAATGAAGTAAAGAAGTAATACCTGAACTTTCTTCGGTAATTGAACTGTAACTGAAGTTTGAGAAATATCTTCATCCGTTTTGGATACCTTTACTGTCAGACTCAGTACTGTGAGTACATGTCAAGTTTCACAGAAGTCTTTTGATCAATTTGTAGATTATTATAGTAGCCTCAAAATGAGCTATCACTCATGAAAAACTTTACACTACACTGTGAGATCTAGCTTGTAGAAGTACAGTAAAATGTGCATCGAAAACTCGTAACTATCAACTAACTTTCACACTCATATGAAGAATACTTAGATTTCTTCACACAAGAAAAATGTGCTCCAATTCTTCTACACAAACATGTGTTTTCTATTAGAGAAGATGTGTACAAAATGGCTTGGCCTCTCTCCGCTCATAGCCATGGAAAACTCTCCTATTTTGAGTAGTTCTTTCTTATTATCTCTCTTACAAAAGAATACCCGACAATTCAGGTTTTCTACTTTTTCTTCTTCTCTTTTTCTATTCTATATTCAAACTCACTTATATACATATTTTTTCTGAGATTCAAAACTCGTAATTCTAGAAGTTTCTATGCACTATATTACAGGAGTGAATTTGTCCCTTCACTAAGGCTTGAATTTCTAAATGCTTTGTTTCTGCTTCTCTTTGACTTTCTTTATCCTTCATATATCTTCATGTCTTTATGTCTAATTAGTGAGTGAATCTTCAACAGCTCCCCCTCAATCACTAATTAGCATCCTCTGTTCTTTCATATATTCTTCTTTTCTTTTATTCCTGCCATTTCTTTGAATTTGCTTGTCGTTACTCCATCCAAGCTCTTTGTCATAATATCTGCAATCTGATCTTTTGTAGGAGTGTATACTATTTCAATATGCTTCTCCATTACCTTTTCTCTCAGGAAATGATATTGAATCTCTATGTGCTTTGTTCTTGCATGAAACACTAGATTTGCTGCAAGATACAACGAACTCATATTGTCTCCATGTATGATAGGTATACCTTGATCAATACCCAAGCTTTTGAACAAGGTTTGCATCCATGTCACTTCTTTAGCTGCTTCCACAAGTCCTTTATAGTCGGCTTCAGTTGATGATAAAGCCACTGTATGCTGCTTCTTTGAACACCAACTGACAAGCTTATCTCCTATGTATATCATATACCCATGTGTTGACCTTCTATCATCTTGACTTCCTGCCCAATCTGAGTCACTGTATCCTCTCAACTTTATATCTGATGTAAAAGGATAATATAATCCTTCCTTTATAGTTCCTTTGATATATCTAAGAACTCTTTGTCCTGCAATCCAATGTTGATCCTTCGGACAATGCATAAACTGTGAGAGAACTCCAATTGCATAACTAAGATCAGGTCTTGTTAGTGTACCATAAATCAAGCTTCCCGCTAAAGATTCATACTTCCTCATATCTTTAAACTCTGCACCATCATATTTACTAAGTTTATGATTGACCTCAAGTGGTGTTGAGGCTTCTCTGCAATTCCCCATGTTAAACTTCTTCAATAAGTTGAGAAGATATCTTTCTTGCGAAATATATATACCATGATCTGTATAAGTGATCTCCATTCCAAGAAAATATGATAAGTCTCCTAAATCACTTATCTTGAATTCCTTCTCAAGTAATTTCTTCACCTCCTTGATTCCTTCATTTGAAGTTCCTGTGATTATAATATCATCTACATAAATACAAATGTAGATCATACCTTCATCTGTTCTATTAATGAGTAGACTTGCATCTGCCTTTGAACTTTGATATCCAAGATCATTGAGATACTTCACAAGTCTATAATTCCAAGCTCTTGGAGCTTGCTTTAATCCATAGAGTGCTCTTCTTAATCTGCAAACATGATTTGGACAACTGGAACTTACAAACCCTTCACGTTGTTCCATGTAGACTTCATCTGATATATATCCATTTAGAAATGCATTCTTTATATCCAACTGATTTAACCTCCATCCTTTTGATGCTGCTATAGCAATAACTATCCTTATGGTTGACATCTTTGCTACAAGACTGAATGTCTCATCATAATCTACACCATGCCTTTGAGCATATCCTTTGACCACCAGTCTAGCTTTATATCTAGCTATTCTTCCATCTGCAAGCTTCTTAACTTTGTAAACCCATTTATTTCCAATCACTTTCTTACAATTTGGTTTTGGAACAAGTTTCCAAGTCTTGTTCTCTTCAAGCGCATTGAACTCTTCCTTCATGGCTTCTTCCCCTTGTTTCTTACCTTTTGCTTCATTATAATTTTGAGGTTCTTTATCTTCCTTCATCATGTAAGCATATTTTTTTTGAGTCGAATAAGAAGTATCATAAGAATACCTTGTCGGTTGTTTCCTTAATCTGGTTGACCTTCTTGGTTCATACTCTTCATGTGTATCTGAATACACTTCTTCATCAAATCTAGATGCATCTTCATTTCTCATATCTGATCCAACTCTAGATGTACTTGCTTTCATATGATCTTCATCTCCATTCACCTGCATATGTGATTTACCTTTTTCATTTCTTCTTACCACTTCTTCAAATGTTTCGACATTATGCTCTTTATCTGCATACCAACTCTTCTCTTCATCAAATGTCACATCTCTAGAAGCAATAAATTGTTTGGTTAAAGGACTCCATAGCCTATAACCCATCTGCTTTTCATCGTACCCAATAAACACATATTTTTCAGCCTTTGGTTCAAGTTTATGTCTAAGTTGTGATGGTACATAAGCATAGGCAATTGATCCAAACACTTTGCAATGATCAAGTGTTGGTTTCTTACCCCACCAAGCTTCATAAGGGGTCATTCCATTTAAAGCTACACATGCTAATCTGTTTACAAGATATGTGGCTGTATTTACAGCCTCAGCCCAAAGATAATTTGGATAATTCTTCTCCTTTAACATTGCTCTGGCAAACTCAATTAAAGTTCGGTTTCTTCTTTCTGCCACTCCATTTTGTTGCAGTGTATAGTTGCAAGTTATTTCTCTTTTGATACCTGCATTCCAAAGATAATCATTGAATTCTTGAGTGAAGTATTCTCCTCCTCCATTAGACCTTAGCCTCTTGAGTTTTTGTCCTGTAACTCTTTCAGCATATGCATGAAAATGCTTGAAGGCTCCAAACACTTCTGATTTTTCCTTTAAAACATAAAGAGTTATCCATCTTGTAGCATCATCAATAAAAAGAACATAATACCTAGAACCATTGATTGATCCACCTTTTGTTGGTCCCCATACATATGTATGTATGAGTTCTAGCAAACCATCATGTTTGTAACCCTTCTTCTGAAATGGTAACCTGTGTGCCTTTCCCATTTGACAAGCTTCACATTTGTGAATCATATGTTGACACTTCATATTTGGTAACCCTTTTACAAATTGTTTTTCCACCATAGTTTTAATTCCTTTTTCATTAAAAGTGTCCTAACCTCTTATGCCAGAGGTCTAATTCTATAAATACTTCATCACCATGTGTGATCAAGGCTTGACCAACATTCCCTTGCACTTTAAGAGTAAAAAATCTACCTTCCTTCTTACCAAAGACAACTTGATTGTATCCATTTTCTAGATCTTCAACAAATACTCCTTCATTTGTAAATGTGACTTGAAAACCTTTTTCTACTATTTGTCCCACACTAATCAGATTCTTTGGGATTGTTGGAACATACAAAACATTTGTTAGCAGATCAACTCCATTCCTGCACTTTAATTTTCCAATTGAATGCACATTATGTTTTGTGTTATCACATGTTTGTACTGTATGATTTGAAATACCTTCTTCCAATTCTGATAATAATTCTATATTACTTGACAAATGATTTGAACAACCAGAGTCAATATAGAATACCTTGAGATCTTCATTCTCTGATACACTTATTGAATTCATCATCAATGTTGTATGATTGTCATTCTCTGTATCATTTGCATAGTTGTAGTAGGTGGTGTTATAAGATTGATTCTGTCCCCAACTTCTTCCTCCACCTCTACCATATCCTCCTCTTTGGCTTTGTCTACCTCTTTGATATCTTCCGCCTTGACCTCTGCTATTATTGTTTTGATTCGAATTTGATCCTTGGGAATTATGCCAACAATCATAAACCAAATGATTGCTTAATCCACATATCCAACAAGTCTTGTTGTTATTCTGATTACCTCTTCCTTTTGTATTACCTCTATTTTTACATCTGATATTACCTCTTCTTCTTGCATAATTTGCTTGAGTAGTCATCTCTTCTTCATCCTTTTCTTTACATTTATCACCTTTCTTCTTACTCTTTGCATACATAGTAGAACTATGTCCTTTATCTCCATCTGTCTTCAAATCTTGCTCAAATGTAAGCATTAGTCCAAGCAACTGATTTAAATCTAGTACAAAATGATTTAATGAAAGTTCAGTTGAGAGTACAAAAGGTTTCCACCTTTCATATCCTCTCAATCCTGCAAGCAATTGTGCTATTAACCTGTGGTCTTCAATATCCTTGTCAATAGATCCAAGACTGTCTGCCAAGTCCTTCATCTTAGTGACATAATCACTAATGCTTTGACTTTTCTTTTTCTTGAAAGTTGTAAATTCTGACCATAAGCTAGCCTTCCTAGCTTTCATAGTGTTTTGGAAATGATCTTCCAATGCATTCCATATATCTCCTGCTTTTTCCAAACCTCTAATGTGTGGTAGCAGATGATCTGTAATAGTATTGTAGATATAAGCTCTTGCAGTTGCATCTTTCTTATGCCACATCTTCAAGGCTTCTAACTCTTCTTTCTTTGATTGACTGTCGTCTCCAAAAGTAGGCTTCTTTTCTTCTCCTATCACATATATCATTAAATCCTTACTCATAAGTAAGTCTTCCATTCTCATTACCCATGCGGGATAATTATCTCTGTTCAATTTGTCAATAGAAATATGATCTGCCATAGTTTCCTTGTTTCTATTGCTACCTGTGAGTATAGTGTTAAAAAATGTTACCTTTCATAAACCTTTACCCTTGAGAATAACTTTGGAATGCTCCTCTAATGCCGTTTGTTGTTGATCACCTCAGCTTTCACCTTTCCAACGAAGAATTCTTCAACTTTTCTATAGTTGCACTTCTATTTAATCTTAAGAACCTTTCTGCTCTGATAGCACTTGTCAGTGAGAAATACGCTGCAAGAACTAAGCTAAAGTGATATTAGAACACCTCCATAATCATCAATAGCTTAGCAACCTTTTTGAAACTGAAAGCTTTATTACTGTGCTTAGTGAAAATCAAAAATTCACTTTACAAAAATCTGCGTCTTTTCATCAAGCTTCAATTCTAATCTGATTTAACTCAATCTTTACAATTCTTTTGTTTGTTTACTGTTAGATATTCTTGCTGCTACTTAGCTGCACCAAAATTGTGTTGTAAGATCACCCAAATATCATCGTAATCTTACCACAATATCACCGGAATGTTATCGTAATGTCACCGAAATGTTACCGGAATCAACTGCAATTCTGTTTGAAGTTACTTCAAATGATTGTAAATGAAGTAAAGAAGTAATACGTGAGCTTTCTTCAGTAATTGAACTGTAATTGAAGTTTGAGAAATATCTTCATCAATTTTGGATACCTTTACTGTCAGATTCAATACTGTGAGTACATATCCCGTTTCACAGAAGTCTTTTGATAAATTTGTAGTTGATATTAGTAGCCTCAAAATGAGCTATCACTCATGAAAAACTTTACACTACACTGTGAGATCTAGCTTGTAGAAGTACAGTAAAATGTGCGCTGAAAAACTCGTAACTGTCAGCTAACTTTCACACTGATATGAAGAATACTTAGATTTCTTCACACAAGAAAAATATGCTCAAATTCTTCTACACAAACATGTGTTTTCTATTAGAGAAGATGTATACAGAATGGCTTGGCCTCTCTCCGCTCATAGCCATGGAAAACTCTCCTATTCTGAGTAGTTCTTTCTTACTATCTCTCTTACAGAAGAATACCCGACAATTCAGGTTTTCTACTTTTTCTTCTTCTCTTTTTTTATTCTATATTCAAACTCACTTATATATATATTTGTTCTGAGATTCAAAACTCGTAATTCTAGAAGTTTCTATGAACTATATTACAAGTGTGAATTTGTCCCTTCACTAAGGCTTGAATTTCTAAATGCTTTGTTTCTGCTTCTCTTCGACTTTCTTTATCCTTCATATGTCTTCATGTCTTTATGTCTAATTAGTGAGTGAATCTTCAACAATATCATTGGAGTTCTTTCTCAATTTATGCAAACTCCAAGAAGTGAACATTTAAATTCAGCCAAACGAGTGCTAAGATATGTGAAGCACACAGTCAATCATCCCTTGTTTTATAGATATGATGAAGAATTGCAAGTGAAGGGCTTTAGTGACGCTGATTGGGCTGGTTCGAAGGAAGACAGAAGATCCACTTTTGGTTATGTATTCATGATAGGCAGCAAACCTTATCACATGGATCTTGAAGAAGTAACCTATCGTTGCACTATCATCTATAGAAGCTGAATGTAGAGGATTAGCCTTTACAACTTGTCAAGCTATGTGGATTAAGAAGCTCTTGGCTGATCTTGATGTGCAGGTAGAGACCATTCCAATTTATGGTGACAACCTGTCAAGCATTCACTTGACAAACAATCCAATGTTTCATGCATGAAGTAAGCATATAGAAGTGCAATATCATTATGTTCGACAAAAAGTTTTGAGCAAGGATGTGGATATAAAGTTCATTAGAATGAATAACTAGGTTATAGATATGTTTACAAAGTTCTTAGATGCTTCTAAACTAAAGAAATTCAAGGATGAAATCAATTTGGAGGATATGGCTGAAGGTGCAAGCTCACATGTGAGCTTGAGGGTGAGTGTTAAAAAATAAAGAAGCAAGGTTGTATATACTTTGCAAAAAGGATTCTTCAAATAGAAGGAAATACAAAAATGAAAAATGGAAGCATTTACTTCAGCAAGTAGTGGAGGCCAAAAGAGAGTTAATCAAAAGAGAATCAAATCCAAAAAGTGAACCAAAGAAACTCAAGAACAGAGGAAGAAGGCGCTGAAGTCCCCTTGTAGGTAGTTCATTGGGTTTCAGTCATTTCGTTTTCTTTAGTCTCCTAGACTATGTCTAGCCACTCACCAATTTTTGGGTAGCCTGATTGTGAGATTCATATCTCTCAATCTATGTACCCATTTTTAGAGTTTAAATATTCATTAGAAAGCTTATCTTATTTACTTCCTTTATCTAAAACATTTTTTTACATTTGTCATGCTCTGTGGAGTTATTCAATTTTTAGTGAAGTCTAGTTTTTAGCCTAACTGAGTGGACAGGGAGGCTGTTTTGAGGCAAAGAATTGCCAAACCAAAACTACTCCAAATTGAGTGTTTGATAGCGCATTTGAAATCTATTAGTGTCTAGTTTGAGAGACCAAAGTCTCAAGTTCATTGTCTCCTTCATTCGATACCAGTTTTCATTCTAAGGCTTAGCTATAAGTAAAAGTCTTGATCTTGAGAAGGTCTTCTACACTTTCTGTTGTGCATAGGAGAGGAATTCTCCAACAATTTATAGTAGCCTTGAGATATCATCACATTCTTCTTGCATCTTGCAAGTGTGTAGACCTTGTACTATGCATAAACTGTGATAACACTCCAACTCCATATGCTATGTCAGACCTAGTTATTGTGGATAATTGAAAGAGCCTACAATAGATCGATACAAAGTTGCATAATCTAATGGTTCTCCATCAATGGAACTTAGCTTTACATTAATTTCCATGGGATTTGAAATAGGCTTGCAATGTAGCATCCCAAACCTCTCAAGTAGTTCTAGAATATACTTCTTTTGTATGAGCATAATACCTTCTTCTTTGTATACAACTTCAATGCCAAGAAAATACCTAAGATCTCCAAGATTAAAGATCCTAAACTCCTTTCCAATATTTTCCCTGATCTCATCAATGGCTTTTGTATCATTACTTGTAATGATAAGATCATCTACATACACACATGTAGACTACAAATTCTCGGTTTGATGAAGAGAGATGAATCCACCTTGCATTGATTGTAACCACATTTTATCAAATAGTCCACCAATATTTGGTTCCAAGTCCTTGGAGCTTGCTTTAGGCCATAAAGTGCCTTCTTCAATCTACAAACATGATGTAGAAAATTTTTATGAACAAAGCCTAGTGGTTGCTCCATGTATACCTCTTCCTCAAAGTCTCCATTGAGAAAGGCATTCTTGATATCCAATTGGAAGAGTTTCCATCCTTTGCTATCAGCCATTGCAATGAGTGTCCTAATGGTGTTCATCTTTGCCATAGGGCTGAATGTCTCTTCAAAGTCCACTCCATAGGTTTGTGCAAAACCCTCCCAATCTTGCTTTGAACCTAGAAATAGATCCATCTGAATTCCTCTTTAATTTATACACCCACTTATTACCTATTACCTTTGTGATCTCCTTTTTGCTCACTAGTTTCCATGTTTGATTATCCTCAAGTGCATCAATCTCTTCTTGCATTTATTCTTTCCATTTGGTATACCTGCTTGCATCTTCATAACAACGAGGCTCATGATCTTCTACTACTTTGTTCATATATGCATATTGAGTTTCCACGTAAGAATAATAAGTAAACCTTTGAGTTGGATACTTAAACCTAGAAGACTTCCTTTCTTCACCTTTTGGAGGAATAAACCTCATTTGCCTTGGGTAGTTGATCTCTTTCTTTGATGTGGCTTCTTTCTGCATCATGTGTCCATCATCTTCAATTTCATTACCTTCTTCATCCAACTCCACCAATGTTTCTTTGCCTTTGTTGATTGATTGTGCTTCATATCTTGATGAAAATCTCCCCCTCCATGATGAGGTCATGCTTGAACTATCTTCACTAATGGAACTCCTTGGGCCGCTTAGCTCTAAGTCAATTTGTTCTTCATCATGTCCATGCTTTTCTTCTTCATATTCCTGCATTCAATCACACTTCTTATACCAAGGGAGTAACTCATCAAATCCTACATCCCTTGATATCCTCAAGTCCTTTGTGTTTGGGTTGAAGCACGTGTAACCTTTATGATCATTTTAATATCCTATAAACACACTTTTTTCCTCCTTTGGTTGTAGCTTGTGCCTCAACACACTTGGCACATGTACATAACAAGTACATCCAAATATCTTCAAGTGGGAAAGATCAGGTTTCTTACCATAATAGGCTTGATATGGTGTCAAGCCATGGATCCTTGAGGTAGGATCCCTATTCATAAGATACACGATGATATTTGTTACATCGCTCCAAAACATATAAGGTACATTCATCTCATTAAGCATTACTCTAGCGATCTGTGTGATGTATCTATTCTTTCTCTCTACTACCCCATAAAAAACTTGTGCATCCTTGATTTTAGTTGAACTTCCACCTATGTTCATCTCTTTTGTGACCATTAGAGCAACCAATTTCTCAAAATTGGGAAGATTATCCCTTACATATATGGACGCAGTGAAGGGTTTTCACTTTTCATCATCCCTCAAACCATTGAAAGTATAAGCCACAAGATCGTCATCATCTATGTGGCTTCCAATGGATCCCAATGCATCTGACAATTTCTTGACCTTAAGTATGTAGTCATTTATGGTACTCCCTGAGTTTTTCCTAAGTTTTTTAACCTCATTCTTGAGTTGGATCTTCCTTGCTTTGGTGCGTGTTAAATAAAGCCTCTCAAGTGTCTCCCATACCTTCATGCTTGAATCCAAGTCTTGGATATGGCTGATCATGCTATTGTTAATGTGTTGGGAAAGGATAAAGATAACCCTCTTGTCTTGTTCATTCCATTCACTAAAAGCCCTTCACTAGGAATTGGTTGGAGTTTCATCCAATCTAGGTCTTGGTTCATGTCCACTAATCAATCTCCAAAGGCCCTTCCCATAAGGTAGTTGGAGACCCTAAATCTCCATGGTTGATAGTTCCCCCTATCTAACTTTTCAATTTGAGTGTTGAAGTCTCTCATCTCTGGTCTTTACTACTTGATCTAGCCCTTGGCTAATGCTCCAATGTGTGTAGAATGCAAATGAGGCTCTGAAGTTACCTTAATCCAGAGCTTTCCTTAAATGGACACCTTGTGCACTTGAAAGTTTGAGTAGAATAGCTCCCTCATCATGTGAGCTACCTCCAACAAGGTTTTGTTGATAAACTCTTCAACCACCAGCTAGAAGAGATCTCCTTGCTTGTATTGGATGTCTCCAAGATTCCAAATTGCTTTGATACCACTGTTCGGGTTCCTTTTTTCAAGCTCATGATTCAAGAAACTTAAGTGCCCAACACTACACCATTGAGAGAAAATACACTAACCATATTGCACAAGATTGTCCCTACTACAAACAAGCAATTAGGCAGAACTACCAGAATCCATACCATCAGCCAGGTAGATATCAAAACTAGTACCAACCACAATCATACTATAGGCCACAACAACCATAAGAGCCACACTATCAGGCAACAACCACCACACCTACCAATGTAATTTGTGATAAATATGATGTGACAAATGACAACTTAAAGAAATCCATAGTGATAGCATCCCCTATGATCTTAGATAGTGATCCCAATGCTCAAAGTTTTGACTCTACCCATGTAGATAGCCCACTATCTTACTACTTAGAATCACATGAGCATAAGGAGATCTATCAATATGGAACACCATCAGAACCTAGTTGGGAGCCCGAGTATTCCAATGTAATGTACACAAACCCAAACCCTAGGCCCCAATTAAGATAGCTGAGACCTCAAGCCCCTAGAGGACCCTGCTATAGATGTTAGGGAGATCACTTCAAATATGATTGTCTACTTCCTCCACCAAGGCAACCTCAACCCATAATCATCCAAGGTTTTGTTCTGATTGTGGAAAGGAACATCTCTTAGGAGATTGTCCAAAAAATCCATCGAATGTGCAAAAGATCACTCAAATCAATGTTATTGACTTGGTAGTAGAACCTAATAGAAGTGTGACTAATATCATCCTTGTACAGGTAGTTGTTAGAGCACAATCTCTATAAGAAACCCTAGAAATATAGTAGGAAAAGCAGTTAGAGACTAGTGGATTTGAGGACACAACTAGAAAGAGAATGAGATCTGGGAAGGATAGCCAAGAGAGAATGAAAAGACAATGGGCTAGGAAACTAAGCAAGTTAGAAGAAATCCTTAGAGAAACAAAAACAAAAATAGTTGAAATTGCCCCTCGAATGCACTTTCAGATACCATCACCATCTAATCCACCACATCAACTCCCACCATCCATCCCACCACCCAGAGTAGGATCTATCTTAGTAGATCCTACTCCAAAAGACCTGGACATGATGTTCAAGGCCTACCAGGATTGTCTTCAAGAATGGCCAAACGTGGGTGAGCTAAAAAAATGTTATGCTCAAGCGGATCTAGAGATTGAAAGGACTAATCTTTGTGCAAAAGGAGTAGAACTAGCTCAATCTATGTTTGATGCCAGTTCACTTTTCAACCAGACAAACTTAATCAAACCAAAGTTACATTTTGAAGTACTTTTGGATATATTAGAGCAACTGGTAGCTAAAGCTAAGAATTTAGCTACTCTAGAGGCTCAAAATAATGGAAGTGACAGAGTAAACTTACCACCACAGGAAGCTTATGCTTCTAATTCTATGGATGATGGAGTTCCTTCCTCGATAAATCATTACTCCTAAGAGTTCTTAAGAGAAATCCAAGAGGAAAAATGGGCCAATAAGAGAGAGGATCCGACTCTAATTCAAGAATTGGATGATCTTCATGATCAATTCCCTCATGACATTCCCTCTATGTACAGGGAGAAAGAAGACATACAATTGAGTGAAAGCCTAGAATTTGTATCCAATTCCTCATAGAAATTGCCTCACTTCATAGGTCCTTGGAATCTAAGTCTATTCCAATGAGAGCTCCCACAATCATGGTTAGAAATGACAAATCAGATCTACCAAGGAAGAAGAAAGTAGCTAAGAATACTAAAGTGTAGTGTCATCTCACTTTAGAGCCTGATTTGTTGAAGCAGTTAGTAAACTAACTGCCAAAAATTGCTAATCCTCACTCTCATGAAGGATCTCAAAAGATGGTACTAGAGATATTATAGATAAGATAGGAGATATGAGCAAAGGAGAAGAAGGAAATACTTATCTACCTATCACCTACTAGGGATATACAATGAAGGCAATCTTAGATTCAAGAGGAGAAGTTGCCATTGACAACACCTCCCTATGGAAATGATGTGATAAACTAGCTCTAAGACCCACTAGGATGAAATTACAAACATCAGATGGACATATCAAGAAGCCCCTACGATTTCTAGAAGGGATAACTCTCACCATGTGTGGTGTCAATTTTGAACACACTTTTTCCATGTGTGAGTTTGGAAAGAATTATATCTATGAGATGTTTTTCAATAGACCATTCATGAGACAATTGCAGATAGTGTAGGATTGGAGAACCAATTCCTTGTACTTACAACACTTAGGGGTCACTACCAAAGACAGTCTCAAGGACTACTCTCATAGAGATGTACCACCCTTGCAATGGAATACTTTCCATAGAAGGCCATAAGAGACAAAATCTGTGCATTCCATAAGATCAGATTCTTCGCGGATGCACAAGAATACACACTTATGGATGTGTAAAGTGGCAAGAGAAGAAGAGAAGAGATTAGATGCTAGAAACTCAGGTGCTAACAAAAATCCTAGATCCATTCAAGATCCAGCCTATGCATCTATGGTATTCCCAAATTAAGAATTTGAACCCCATGGTTGGGCAAAAATTTCATCCAAAATGGATATAGTAGTAAACAAAGAATAATGGACCCCCCATTGTGATGAAGATGCCTATGACATCTCGATATTCATGATAGAACCTCTCATGTTTGACCCTATCATTGAAGAATGTGAGCCTAGTACACCTGTACTAACAAAAGCTAGTGATGAGGATAATGAATCCATCCTCATGAAACCCTTTTGTGCTTCAGAGGAAGAGTGCCTTTATTTGGTAGAGGCTAGGACTCAAGAATAGGAAGCACATAAGCATGAGATAACTTTGGCTATGTAGGTAGACATTGAGAGTGAGGAAAAGAAAGAAAAGAAAAATTCCCCACACAAGAAAAGGAAGAATCCTTATTCAAAGTGCCTGACAATTTCCTTGATGGATTCTCATATTACAATCAAGTATCCATCACCCAAAAAGATCAAGATAAGATGGCCTTTGCCACTAAATGGGGTATCTTTGCATTTTGTGTGATGCCATTTGGGCTCACCAATGCACTTACTATCTTCCAAAGGTTGATGTTTCATGTGTTTAAGGACTTATTAAGGAAGAAATTAGAAGTCTTTGTGGATGATCTATGTGCTCATTCCCAAGTAAGACAGGCTCACATCCCAGTGCTTAGACAAATCTTTGACAAATGTAGAGAATATCAAGTATTCTTGAACCCCAAAAAGTGTGTTTTCACGGTCAGGGAAGGAAAGATTATAGACCATATTGTGTCAAAGAATGGAATCTCAACAGACGAGGATAAAGTAATAGCTATCACATAATTACCTAGACCTGAAATGATCAAGGAAGTACAAGCTTTGATGGGTCACTATGGATATTGCCAATGGTTTATCCACATGTATGTTTTAATTGCAAACCTTTGTACAATCTTTTGACTAACTTTGAGTGGAATGAAGAATGTGAGGTATCATTCAATGAGTTGAAGAGATGATTGTGCTTAGCCCAGATCTTGACAACACCAAATTGGAATAAGTCATTCCATGTTCATGTGGATGCTTCCAGTTTTGCCATTGGATGTGTTCTAACACAACTAACAAGTGAAGGGAACATTGACCTTCCCATTGCATATGCAATTAAGCAATCGAACACTACAAAAAAAAAAATATATGACCACAAAAAGAGAAGGATTCATCATGGTATATATGGTTAAGAAATTCAGACACTAATTGCTTACAAATAAGTTCAAATTCTTTATAGACCATAAAGCACTACTTTACCTAGTGAAAAGGCCTTGCAATATTAGTAGATTAGTAAGATGGTTTCTTTTACTAATGGAATATGATTTTGAAGTAGTCATAAGTAAGGAGACTCACTTTACAGAAAATCACCTTTCTAGACTTACCTCAAGAGAATCACTGCAAAGAGTATCAGATGAACTTCTTGATGCTTATTCTTGAAGTAGTACTAGATTGAGCTAAAACACTTATGCCTATTCTCACATTTGACCAAAGAATCCAGTGGTTAGGATTAAGGAAGAAGAGAAATTCAAGTCATAGAGATATGATATACTTGCATGTATCATATACAAGTAGAATGATAGAGGAATCTTATCTTGTTGTATGGAAGAGGACAAGCACAATAAGTGGTTACAATTAGCACATGTAGATGCATTTGGGCAACACAATTCTAGAAATAGAACCCTCCATACTTTGAAACGATTAGGTGTGTATTGGCCAACTATGCAAGCAGACATCTATAGGTGGTTCAAGGACTCTCCAACTTGTATTAATAGACCATCGATTGAACATGCAAATTTATATCAAGTGTCATTAATACCTGATTGGAGTAGTGCTTTGGTTTTCATTTTGAGGACAAAGACATTCACTCAAGAGATCACCTTATTACGATGAAGAAGCTTAGAGCAGGAGGCTCTAGACTATGTACTCATTGGAGATCATATATACAAGCATGGATGAGATGGATATCTAAGACTGTGTGTACATGAAAGTGAATACTTGAAAATTTTAGAAATTGCACACCAAGGTGTTACAAGGGACACTTTAGACCTAATCGAGTGATTAAGTCCATATTAATTTTAGGTCTTTGGTGGCCTACCCTTCATATGGATGCACATACCTATATGAAGAGGTGTGACATATGCTAGAGGACTCACTATCTAATTTGCAAAGATGAGATACAAGTGAGACCCAGAATGGGAGAAAGTGTGTTCTCAAAGTGGGGAATAGACTTCATAGGTCCTATGAATCCCCTATTTGAGTGTTTGCATGTTGAATATATCATCGTAGCAACATATTATCTTACCAAATGGGTTGAAGTGAAAGGTACTAGGAAAAATGACATGTAAAAAATAGCTAAATTTTTGTTTGAAAATGTATTTACCAGATATGGGTTTCCTATAGAACTAGCTACTGATCATGAAACCAACTTCTTGAATGAGGCCATTGATATCTTTTACAAGATTTCATGGTCATTAACAAGAAGTCAACTCCCTCTCTCATAGACTAATGGATAGGTCGAGGAGTTCCAAGTACCTCTCAAATTAGAGGAATTAGGTACTTTTGACTTTGAGCAACTTCTTCACAATGTTGCTTTGATAGATGTAGACATAGGATCAAAATGGAATTAATATTGAACATTAGAAAGTTAGGGAAGGAGAGCAAAAAGCTACCCACACACAGGAACAAGAGAGGCAATAGAAGGATGAAGAAGAATAAGAATAAGAAGAAGAAGAAGAAGAAGAAGAAGAAGAAGAAGAAGAAGAAGAAGAGGAGGAGGAGGAAGGAACACATGCCTACACAGCTCAACTCAAACGACTACAACAAACGATGGAGAGTGTTCAGACTAGAGGCAAACTTTAAGTGCATAGAAGTCATGTACTCATGGAATAGCTCTCGAAGAAGAAGAAGTAGACCAACAATTCATCAAATAAATATGAACTTTAGTTGAGACGTGTGGTGTTATAGAAGAAATTGATCATATTTTGCAAAGACCTTGAGTCCAATATGATGATCACACATCCACACATGCCAATGATTAGGTAAGAACATTCAGATTCCAATCACCATAGCAGAAGAAACCACATCTGATCCAATTACAACTAAAGTTACTACCACCTCCACACCATTAACCACCATATCCGTCATTGATCTAACCACAAAAACCCATGTAGAAACCATTGAACCTCAACCCACCACCATTTTCAAGCAGTAACTCAACCAAAAGAACCCATTTTCCACACCCCACCTCACTCACCCCTAGGAATGAGGAAAAAGTGCTCGTCATTGACACAGCAGCTGAAATCCCCACCTTTACATTTCACAACTTGATTTCACAGTCACAATTATTCTCCTCCATGACCAACCCATTATACCATACAAGCACCTCTGCCACCACTGCCCTCTTATCCAAACCCTTCACATATCATCCTGCCACTCAACAAACCATAATAGGTCATCTTGCCACTCAACAAACTATAATAAGCCACCTAGCCATTAAACCAACACTAGCTTCATACCCATCAATGCCCTATTCTTCCCCTTTGTCATCCTTGTTTCAACCATAACCGCTTCAGGGTTCACTTCCACCTTCTCTCCAACCTATAGCTTCACATTTTTCCTCTACCTTCCATCACCAAAGCCAAATTCCTTCATGGTGTGATAGCTCTTCACAACGTCAACAACCTTTTACAACGTCTCAATTTTTATCACTCTCCATAAGCACTGCACCCACCATACCATCTTTTTTGGTGGACACATGACACACATCCATGTCCAAGGCAATGGACATTTCACCACCCACTACACCTCCTCCACTTCCCACACTTCCACCTTCCCAAATCCCCCCTCCACCTACATCACCTCCACTTCCGACACCATTCTCCATAGTATTCACTCTTTCCATCTGCACTCCCTTTCCCCCTGCATTACACACTATACAAATTGCATCCATGATTGTTCCAATTATTTGCATTGGAACAAGCTATACGTTCAAAACAATATAGAGTGCCACATCTGGAGGTCCCAAGTGCTATTAATTGGGAGAAACTAAAAGTAGATCTTGCACATAGAGTTTGATTAAAAGAACATGAGTTAGTAGCCTATCCTATAGTATTACATACAATGGTCTGTCAGGGATGACATACACGAGAGAGGGGGGAGTGTTAGCAATCATGGAGGACTTAGTAGATAGGGAAGCCTCAGAACGATAGCAAGAGATGCATGGCTCGGGGTCAGGATTAAGCAGACAGGGTATTCAACATAGATCTGAAAATGAATAGGGCTAACTATTTCTTTTTTCAAATCAATCATTCAACAAACAATGATTTTCATCACTTCATTTCATTGCAAATACCAATTTTTTTATAGTTTCAACTCTATTTTCTACAATCTGAGTAGTCATAGAGCTTGAGGAGTACTAGAAGAGCCCATGCATCAATTTTCATAATTTTTGGAGCTCATTTGAGCCTTCAAATTAGCTTAGGAACCTAAGGCTAGACACTAGGTTTGAACTAGTCAAAAACTATAAAAAGAGCTAGAGAGCTCATTTTGGGAGATAGATTTTAGATGGATTCTTTATGAAACTTTGTACTAGGATCTCTTTAATGAAAGATTCCATTGGCCTACTCTTTGCTCTTGTCTTGTGTGCTCACATTGTCGAATGGATTTCTCCACTCGCACTTACATTTAGAAAAATTAAAATCTTCTTAAAGATTGGTGACCTCTAAACCTCTCAAAATGTGTTTCACATGACTTTTTTATTTGAATGATCTCTTTCTTTAGTACTTGCAGGCAAAGAAAAAGAGAAAGATATGCTATAAACAGAACATGAAGGTATGATAAGTAATGAGTATAATCATGAACATGGATTAAGGGTATCTGCTATACGAGTTTATGTTATGAACTTGTTTATGATGAAAAAAGAAGGCCATGGATGATAGACATGTATATGTGAAGATGAAGACCATGTGCATGATCATATAAACCCTCCATCATCATGTATGCTATCCATGAGAAACCTTCATGTAAGCATTTTATGGCTATGAGGATACCCTACTGCCTATGTCCATTTGAACCCTCCATACATAACCCTCAGTATATGCATGAGAAAACCCTAAGTGTGTGTACAACTCTATGTGCTAAACTTAATTGTAACATTTGAAAAACCCTAACTGCTTGTGCAACCCTAAATATAAACCCTAATTGTAGAACCCTATATGTGCACTAAAAACCTAGGAAAATGTGTTTGATCCTATGTGCCTAAGAGAAGGGCATAAACTCAATGTGAATTAACCCTAATATAAAAAACCCTAAGTGTTCATATTAAAACCCTATGTTTGGAACCCTATAATGGAACAGTGAAAACCCATTTGCATACCCTAATTTATCACAAAACCCTTGTGTATAACCCAAAATTATGTACATGTGTGTTACCCTATGTGTATATAGACCCTTGTGTGTGTATGTAACCCTCTTGTATATGCATATATGGGAATGGATGTGAAGGTGATTTAATTTAAGTAAGGTGTGTGTATAAATAAAGAGTGTCTATATGTGAGTGTGTGCATCATGTGTATATAAGATATGAGAACTTACACATGTGTGAATGTACTTGAACATGTGAGTGTGTGTTAGGTGTGGCTATGTGAGGGCACAAGTATCCATGTGTGAATGGTTTAGATATGTGAGTATGTGTGAATGTGAATGTGCCTATGTATCGATATGAATTGGCCTATATGTGCTTGCATGGTCGTGTATGTATATGTCTACATGTGTGCTTATGTGATGTGTCTCTATATGTGGAAAGTACTTACATGTGAATGTGTCGGAGATCTGTGGCCATATGTGAGTGAACCCTTGATTATGTGTAAACATTTATGTGCACTTATGAATGTTTATGAATGAGTGTATGAAAACATATTGTCCATGTGAAACTTTTGGGCCTGCAATCATACAATTTTGAGCAAGACCCGGAGTCTAGGTTCCATGCTAGTAGTTATTTGGGCAGAGTGCACAACACACAGAACATATACACAACACATGTATACAATTTTTGTGAGTAATGAAATGAGAGTGTTTGTCCCTTTGTGTCTTAAAACCATAGCTAAGAAATTCCCTGTATTTCCCTCTCTTTCCCCCCTTACGATTGTTGTCTTAAAACAATCGAACTACACCATTTTTCTACACTTACAAACCTTTAGGTTGGCACATGCTTAACACAAATATCGAGTGCAAGTGAAACTTAGTCCATGGATTTTGAAAAATTTTTACAATAGCAAGATGACTAGTAGGAATTCCTACTTAAACATTTGTATGCTGCAATAGATTAATATGTCTAGCCTTTAGACAAACACCTCCAGTTGCTATTCATACATTCTTGTTGTCTCTCTCTCTCTCTCTCCAACATTAGTGCAACTAACACAAGTCATGAGCAACAAAAAAATATGTGAATGCTCAGCAATTCATAAAAGTGTCTACAAAGCAACCTCTATGTCTTGGTTAAATACAAAGCGATTTAGTACACCTTTGTGAATATTTAAGCCAGATCTCTATATCTTTGCTGGAAGGAATCCTATCAACCAAAAAAATTGTGAACATGTTGGGTGAACATATTGTATCATTGGCATTGAGTTGGGGAATCTCAAATGTCCTACCTTTGACTTTCTTCTTTTTCGAGTGCTTTAAACCATCTACAAATAAATCCCTATCACACCTACTAACTGAGGTACATACCTATAGGCATATTCATCACACCACACACATAACCACACCATCACCTCTACATGTAACCATGCTCTATTTTCATACCTCCATTCGAATGCTAATGTACACACAAACACTTTTGCATTTTTAGTGATACTCATGTGATTACCAAAAAATGCACTCAAGATACTAACACATCATGATCAATACATATATTCAATCAGATGCTCATAGACACACCCACGTACACATACTCTCCTATTGGAATTATGCACTGAGAACCCTACCCAAACCGACATGTGCACATGTATCCATAGATGAAAATTCACAAACCATGTCTTGATTATTTGAAAAAAATCACATTTCATGTTAACTACATCTTCCATAAGCCCCATATCAGTAAACTTAAGTTCAACACAAATTTTTCATGTAACACAAAGAGAGAGAAAGAGAGAGAAAGAGAGAGAGAGAGAGAGAGAGTAAGGAAGGGTGCATAGCTGGGGATGATGTCAAATTTTGAGGCACACAGAGAGATGACAATGATGAGGAGAGAGAGAGAGAGAGAGAGAGAGATAGAGAAGAGTGAGAGAGAGAATCTTGAGGGTATTTTGAGCTACACAGTTTAAGTGCTAGAGAAAGGGATCAGTGCTACCGATCAAACTTCTCTAACAAAATTGGATGATGTCAATGAGATTGGCACTAAATGAGAGAGAAGGAGAGAGAGAGAGAGAGATATGAACACAGAGAGATGGGTGTTTTTGCATGCATAAATTTTTATTCATGTTTTGCTAAGTTTTTTCAAGTTCAAGTTGCACAGATGCACCCACAACTAAAGTCAACATAAGATTGTATAAAGAACTCAATGCATGCAGATAGAATTGGCAAGGGGAGAGAGAGAGAGAGAGAGAGAGAGAGAGAGAGATAAAGAGAGGTGGCAGAGTGAAAGATGGAAAAAGGGGAGAGAGAGATAGAGAGAGAGAGAAAGAGAGAGAGTGAGATAGAGAGAGGGACAGAGAGAGAGAGAGAGAAAGAGAAAGATGGTAAGGAAGTAGTATATAAATGTGTGTTTTTTAGTTATAAATGTACTTATATTTGTTTCCTAATATCTCTTTTTGGAGAACATTACGAGCATTTACAAGATTATACGAGCATTTACGAGATTCTACTAATCAATTACGAAGCTTACGAGAAGGTGGAGCGAGATCATGTGTTTGCTAACGCGAGTTTTAAGCATCACTATTACTCATTTAGACTCGTTTCATTGAATGACCACTAATGGATGTAGATTCCTCCACTTTAGTTAATACATCTTCCATAGAAGTTCCTCTTGTTCAAACGTGTCAATTTCATAACATTCTTGTAGATCATAACACATTTTTCTTTCCAATTATTTTCTTCTTATAGAAAAAAATATGTGTCAATCCCATAACATTCCTGTAGACCAAGAAACTATCAATTTTCTTATTTCCATATATTTGCTTCCTATGGAACAAAGCTAAGCTTGTGCTACTAAGAAAAAAGGAACTCTTCCTTAACTTAATTAAGTTATTCAATTTCTTTGCATTTGCATGTCTTAGATCATTCATACATTAGCACATTCTTATACTCAATCACCTCAATCAGCTTTGAACTCGCTTCCCACTTCCTAAAGCAGTGCACCAAACACCCCGC
Organism: Ceratopteris richardii; assembly: GCA_020310875.1. Lineage (NCBI taxonomy): Eukaryota > Viridiplantae > Streptophyta > Polypodiopsida > Polypodiales > Pteridaceae > Ceratopteris > Ceratopteris richardii. The sequence continues at coordinate 130,848,377 of CM035414.1, forward strand.
GTGTAGCCACAAGGAGACCCATAGAAAAACTAGACCCGATCCATCCGGTGGTCTCGTTTTATGCCTCGATAGTTGGTGAACTTGATGTGAATCCAACTGATAGTTGGTGAACCTGATGTGAAACATGGCATATATTTGCTTAGGGATTCAAACTTGCTTTATTTTTTATTGAGTTTTGATCTTTTCTTTTTGTTGTGTACAGGAGTTTGGAAATAGGCGGGCGTTCAAACACTAAGAAGAGGTTCTAGACATTGTTGCAGCTGATTCTTTTCCCTAGTTTTTGAGGGTTGTTCCCTAGGGAATTGAGTGCCTCCATGGGAAAAGGAGCTTTTAGGAGGATCCTCTACTTTTTTTCCCCCACTAACAAGAAGCAAAGTTTCATTTGGCACAAAGGACATCTATTTTCATGTATCTAGGATTTTCCTATTGAAAAATGTAAACATATTTTTTCACATTTTACTCTTTAACCTCCGCATCAGATAAGAAAGGACGAGGTAATAGTATTTCAAGATCCATCAATTCATGCATGCAAAAATAAAAAGGATTGTTTGTTTTTTGCATGTGAAACCATCTCACTTGCATTAAGAAATTTGTCATTGTGAGCACATTAGTCCATAGTTTCACCGCACCTTTTTCTTATTGATTCTCTACTTTTACCTCTGCTATCATTTTGCAATCCTTATACACAAATTTTAAATACATTAAGAAAAACTCCAAAGAACAAAAAAATTACTGAAATTAAAATCATATAAAAAAGAACATATTGAGTTCCTAAGCTCTAGGGTTAGAAAACGACACCTTAGAGTTAGAAACAAGACACCTTAGAGTGAGATTCGAACAAAAATGGAGAAACAAAGAGAAATCCTAAACCTAGGGAAAAACTCTAGTTTAAGAATAAGAAAAGAAGTGCAATTCCTTGAACAAATAGGCATCTATTTGAAAAAACTTGAGAATTTTTTAAAGAAGTGTTTTTCTCTTGATTCAATCTAGTGAGATTTTGAGGCACTTTAAAGAACTTCTAGAACCGATGATATTAGATTTAGTACTTCATTCTAGAAGCCACCAACAAAGAAGAATGGGGGAGGTTTTTAGGGACATGATTATAGAAAAACAAGGTGCAGATACAATGCAAGCAACTTTGCAAGAGAAAGGGAAGTTCATCGAAATGAACATAACTGAGTCCCTAGATGAATTTGAAAAACAAGCACAGATCCAAGGGTTATCTGAAGATGTATTAGTTGAGTACTTTGAAAGAGTAACCTTTGGGTCAATTCTAGATGCCATCCATGTTCATTCAACTAAAAAACCGGATGACTTTTGAAAGGAACTCCATAAAACATTCTTTCTCGAAGAGTTGAGTGAGCATAGTAGAGAAGGATTTTTTAAATGGGTAAATTTTCCAAAATCCAGTGCATCTCTTACTCATCTACATGGAGAGTCTATGAGACGATTTGCTCAGCTGCCTGAAGCTGATAGAAATGCATTGAATCCCCACCTTGTCATTCATTTCTTCAAAATTTTAAGCCCAAAAGATGGGGCCGAGGTAGAACAAAGGATTGAAGAGTCTATCAAACGATAGATCTTGACAGATAACTAGAAAAAAGTAAGAAGAGAAGTTGAGGCCGTTGCTCCAATGAGACAACATCGGTCTATACTACATGAAATGCTAGTTTCTAATCATTCTAGGGAGATACCTACTACAGGGCATTCAAGTATGCTTGTGACTACAATTGCAGCCACAACCAATGTTGAAGTTGCTCCTAAAACTCCTATGGAGTTTTAGCTTGAAATTCTATGCAAGCAGATGGAAAATGTAATGAGTATGGAAGCATCTCTTTCCAAGGAGGTTGCTAACTTAAATAATAAGGTTTTCTCCATGGCCTTGCATGATCCTTGAGCAATTAGTAGGGGATTTGGATAGGTTAATGTGGCTCCAATGATGCATCCTGTGATGCAACAATTCTTTCCTCCTCAGCCAATATTTCATAGAAAAACTAAAACTAATGAAAAACAGAGAACTAGAGACAAAAGATGTGTTTGGTGTGATTGACAGGATCATGCTACCTATGTGTGTGATGAATTAAGACAAGAAAAAGAAAACTAACTTGTGATAGAAATAGATAGGAAATTATGTGATTTTTGTACACCACTTCCTTTGGCTGTCAATTGTGGCAAAGGATGTATGAAAAGCTATATAAAAATCTAACTATCTTCATTTAGCTAAGAGTCAGACCACCTATTCTATGGAAAAATTGGTAAAAGCTAGAGATGATATTATGCAAAAAAGTGCATGGAAATCACATGTTGATCATTTTTTTTGTATATTCTCAAATAGCTAATATTGAAGAAAAAAGGAGATGTGATGATATGCATGATGAAGTTGACAAGGGTGATCAAAGAGTGACTAGAAGACAATCTAGAGAAGAGGAGAAGACGAAAACAAATGATGAAAGGAAGGTGCAGTTTGAGGATACTACAACCTTGATTGATGAGGAAAGGAGAAAATAGATTAAAGAAGGAAAAAAACCACTTAATGAGAATAATAAATCACAAGGTAATTAAACAAACAAAAACAAAATGATTAGAAAGAGAATCAAAGTATTGATAAAATCTTGGATTATGAAAAGAAACAAGGAGAGCAGAAGATAAAAAAGAAAGTGGGGAGGACTCTGAGAGCATCTGAGCTCGAAAAGAAAAAAGACGTTAAGGAAATTCTGAATGACATACTATTAAAAAGCAAAGTAACAATGTCCCTTGAATAGGTGTTTTCCATAGCAAAACCTGAGCTCAAGGATAGTTTTATTAGACTAGTGAGGAGAAGACGATTTCTTCTTCCTCAGGATGAAGATATGTAGGATGTTACTGATGAAACTCTTGCAATGAATGATCCAGTCACATTAAGTGATCGCTTATATAGTGACAGTGATGAGGAGGAGATTGAGATGAGAAAAGTGAATAGAAATTTCCATGGTCCAGTTCTTCTCAATGACGAGATGAACAATGGAGAAAGCCAATTTGATAAGAATTTCTGGGCACGAGGAACCCCAGAATTCAAAATTCATATTGGAGATGAGAAAGGATCATGTCTAGCTCTGGCCTTGATTGATTCAGGATCAACAATAAACGTGATATCTAAAACGTTTTTTTATAAATTCAGACAGCCCATTGACAAGGACCATGGATGGAGAATGAGAACGATAGACAATGGGTCTGGGATCTTGCTAGGTGTGTGTGCCTATGTGCCTATTATGATAGGAGGAGTCCATGAGGAACTCCATTTCTTTGTGTAAGATAATTTCTCATATGAGGTAATACTAGGGTAACCTTTTATAGCAGAAATGTGATTGAAGACGAAGGCCATGAATGATGGTTCATCATGTACTAGAATCATTCAAAATCTGCATTGGATTCCCTACAAGTGATGACTATCTGTCCAAATGATTTAAGAAATAGGTGGAATTTATGAAGAAATCCCATTGACTCTTACGATCGTGTGTGTGATAATTGTGCACTAGTAAGAGAATTTGGGACATATTATGATCAAAACTTCTGTTAGATTCCACTATTGAGCAAGACAATAGTAGACGATGGTTTGATGTCTTACATGAAGATGTACATAATTTCGAGATATTTTAAATATGTACCCCTACATCTAGTTTTGCTTTATTAAAAAGAAAAACTTCCAAATAGATTTAGCAAAATGAATGACAAACATTACAAAGACCTAGGATCGATTTCATATGAGGAAAACATTGAAAGTATGATTGAACTTATAAAAAGTTTGGCTTTGATGGAAGAGCTTGAGAATACTCTCCAAGGAAAAATTGAATCAAAGATTATCATTCTTAACTCTATTAAAGAATATCACCTGATTGCAAATTTCTTAATAGAGCATACGAAATACAAAATAGTTGAAAAGAAAGTAAAACACATAGCTTAGCTACTAGCTAAAGAAAGTTATGATACGGTTAAAAGAGTTTCTAAGGATCCTATTCTTAGATATCGATCTAAGATAGGGCATAGACTTACTGAAGAATCTATGTCAGATAAAGAATATTTATTTGTGCAAATGTGATTGTAGAGACTGATTGTCTTGTGTTAATAGTTATGATTGCAAATCGCTCATCTCCTGATATTGTGATGTTGAGATGGGTTGCATATATCAATTTTATTAATCTAGCTTTTGTTCATATTACTAGAAAGCTCAATCCTGTTGTTGATATGCTCTCACAAGCAAGGTTTGAGGATGACGATTCTAATAAAGCAACAAATAGAGGGATAAGCTTGATATCTTATGATTCATGTACATTTACTTATGATCAATTCAAAGAAGAGGATTATGAATGAGAATGGAGAGACATTGAATATTATCTGAGTACTTTATAGCCTTTTTCAAGCTCGTTGGAAATTCCATTGCAAAACATAAGAAATAAGTCTGTTAACTTCTTTCTGAAAGATGGATTTATTTGGCGGCATGCTATAGGAAAGGTATAAAATCCATCATAAGGTTTTAGGATTGAGAAATCTTTAGGTGCAAGTCATGAGAGCCATGTATGAGAGCTTATGGGCAAGCCATAAGGGCTTTGTTGCCACATATGAAAAAAATTTGAGAAAGCTATTGGTGGCCAAGGATGTACATAAATGTTAAGGACTTTGTGAGCACATGTGCCACATGTCAGATTCATTCCTCAGTCAAACATAGAGATCCCTTATGCCAACTTACCCACCTTGTATTCATTATTGGTGGGTAGTTGACCTTGTGACTCTACCTAAAATGAAGGAGATATGATCATTTTACTGAGTGATTGTTTTCCATCCAATAATTTGAGTGAGCCACACTTCCTCTTCGAGAGGGAGCCCATTGATAATTGAATTTGGTGACCTCATCATTGCTCATGCTTCAGCTCATCATGATCGGGTGTCATCTCATCATGGATCATGAAAGTGTTGATTAGATCTCCAATTATGTTGGTGATGGTTGATCGCAATCAGGAACAATTTTGATTGATCATGTGGCTTCATGAAAGATCACTTGGGAGCTAGAAAAGACACCTATTCATTGCTTTTGCTTAGTACATCTAGATGCAAGTACATTGGGTCTACTCTTCATGGATTGATCGATTAAAGATGTATATGTGTGCCCTCATATTGCATGTTGATATATATCACCATAAAACTCCTTTTGCCACAAAATGGAGAGTCTGTCTTTGAGGTTGTGCACTTTGGCTTGGAAAATGCATTGGCTAACTTCTAAGGTGTCACATAATCCTAGCAAGAGGTGGATGAATCTCACTCTAGCACAATAGGAGTATCAACATGAGAATATCTACCTCATAATTGTCAATATGTGGAGACGTGAGGATGGTATGATGACCTTGAGCAAGTGGAATGCACAACTAGATGAGTGAAAAGCACATTAGCATGCACACACATAAACATGCACACATAGTTGGAGTGGAGAAATCCATCAACTATCAGGTTCACCAATTCACATCTGGTTCACCAATTGTCAAGACATAAAACAAGACCAACGAGTGGATTAGTATGAGAATGTGCTAATGTATGAATGATCTAAGAAATGCAAATGCAAAGAAATTGAATAACTTAACTAAGTTAAGGAAACATTCCTTTTTGTTTTCAGTGGGAGAAGCCTAGCTTTGTTTTATAGGAAGCAAATATATGGAAATAACAAAATGGATAGTTTCCTTGTCTATAGGAATGTTACAAGATTGATGCATATTTTGTTCTATAGGAAGCAAATAAGTGAAAAAAAAAATGTAAGTAGTGTCATGATCTACACGAAGTTACGATATTGACGCGTTTGAATGAGAGGAACTTATGTAGAAGATTATTAATGGAAGTGGAGGAATCTACATCTGTTAGTGGTCACTCAATGAAATGAGTCTAAATGAGTAATAGTGATGCTTATGGTAAACCCCTATACAAAGTATGCTAAAAAATATGAAATCCTCTCTCTCTTTCTCTTTCTCTCCTGGATTCTCTAATCCCTACTCTCTATGCAAATTGGACATAAGCATCTCTCTCTCTCCCATCTCTGTTTATGCATGCACTAGAGTCTATATACACATAGGGTAACACACATATACACAATTTTGGGTTACACACAAGGGTTTTTGGATAAATTTGGGTATGCAAATGCGTTTTCATTGTTCCATAATAGGGTTCCAAACATAGGGTTTTAATATGAACACTTAGGGTTTAAATATTAGGGTTAATTCGCATAGGATTTATACCCTTCCCTTAGGAACATAGGATCAAACACATTTTCCTAGTTTTTTAGTACACACATAGGGTTCTACAATTAGGGCTTTTATTTAGGGTTGCACAAGTAGTTATGGTTTTTTCAAATGTTACAATTAGGTTTCGCACATAGATTTTTACACACACTTAGGGTTTTCTCATACATATACTGAGGGTTATGTATGGAGGGTTCAAATGGACATGGGTAGTAGGGTATCCTCATAGCCATAAAATGCTTACATGAAGGTTGCTCATGGATAGCATACATGATCATGGAGGGTTTATATGATCATGTACATGGTCTTCATCTTCACATATACATGTCTATCATCCATCGCCTTCTTTTCTCATCATAAAAAAGTTCATAACATACACTCATAAGTGGATACCCTTAATCCATGTACATGATCATACTCATTACTTATCATCCCTTCATGTTCTGCTTATAGCACATCTTCCTCATTTCTTTGCCTGCAAGTACTAAAGAAAGTGATCATTCAAATAAAAAAGTCACATGGAACACATTTTGAGAGTTTAGAGATCACCAATCTTTAAGAAGATTTTACTTTTTTTTTAATGTAAGTTAGAGTGGAGAAATCCATCCAACATCCACCCCCTCTAAACATGCACGTCATCCTGATGGGCCCACCTGTAGATTATTGAAAGTAGTATCAAATTCCTTTGAAAAGAATATTTTTAAATCTTTCCAAATGGTGTATCAAATATGCTTTTAAATGAAAATACAAATTTTGATAGTAAAGAAACTTTAAAATACTCAAGCTTGAATTTAAACTTTTTCATGCAATGTATGAAATGGAAAAAAAGTGTTGGAAAATCCTATAGAAATCATTTAGATAGTCATGGTACTCTCCCTTCTATTGACTATGTTCACAAGCAATGTTTATCTTATATAAGTTTTCAATCACTTACTTTATTAGCCACTTGCCATAAGATGCTATTAACTAATTCCTCTACAACATACATCTACCTCGTATAGCCCGCTTGGTAAATCTCATAAGCGGTTTCGAGACCATATCTGAGTTATGAAGACTGTTTTTAATTTTTATTTTTCCTTTTTGTTTCTTTTTCTTTTCTTTATTTTCCTTTTTTCTCTTTTTCACTTTGTAGCAACCACTGATGTATTGCTTCTTTTATTTATCTTTTTTCTTTGTAACTTTTTTATTTAAGGGGAAAGGCCTAACCCCTTATTAGAGTAGAGGATCTAGAGGCATGCTACAACTAGAATCAAGATCTCACTAGCTAAGTGGTTTTAGAGACTAAGGTGGTTTGCCTATATAAAATAATCTTTACCTCTACTAGGAGTCGCAAGTCAAGATTTCCTTATTCCATCCTTACAATAGCCATAGGGTCTCTCATTCCTATCTCCAATTCATAATCATCCCTACTTAAGTTTCTAATTCATCTTTTCATAATTTTAAACATTTACTTTACATGTCATATTAATGTACTCGTTTTTTAATGAAATGCATGGAAAAAAAACTTTACAGGAAACTGAAAAATGATCAGAGTAAAGAACTATTTCACTTGATTTATCTTTCTGCTTAGTGTTCATGTCATTTTTCATCATCCTCATCTTTGTCTAAGAGCTCTTCATCAATTTCATAGTCACTGCTTGCTCTTCATTTAAATAACTTGATTCTCTTTCTTGCAATCAAATTTCTCAAAGGAGTTCCATCAAGCTCGCATAAAGCATACGTACCTATATCGAAAATAGAAACAATAACATAAGATCCAAACCATCTTTTAATTAATTTATGTTGTGCATCATATTGGATATTGATGGTACTATCATTGAAAAGTACCCAATCCCATGACTCTATCGATCGTGGCCTAAGTTGATGTTTCTTATCAAATTAGATCTTATTTTTTAAACATGACTCCTTTAATTTCTTAACAATTTCTTTCATATTTTTTTTCCCTTGTTCAAGTTGTTTAATTCTCAAACTAACAACTCTTAGTGTGACAAATTATTTTCCTAGTCTAAACTTATCCAATTTATTATATGAGTATGTATAAAAAAAAATACGCTTCTGACAATACATGAGCTTAGTTGGCATAAATCTAGTTGATCTTGTATATGATCCTATCTACCCGTAAAGCAAACGGAAGATATCTTGGCCATTGCTTGATATCTCCATCACATGCCTTTGAGATTGCTTTCACTATAGAAGGCTGACCTCTCTCAATCTTCCCATTTTCTTATGGGTTATAGGCTGTCGTGAGAGATAAGTGAATTCCATGATGATAAAAAATCCCCTCACCTTTCAAGCATCTAACTCTCCTCCATCCGCAACCACTTTTTCTACATATCCAAATCCGAATATAACTTCTTCTAAAAGTAATAAACATACATTATAAGTAGTATTAGATCGAAGTGCACGACCTTCCACATGATTTGTCAAATCTTTCCGTGCAAGTACAATATATCTCATACCATCAATCGGTCGTAAAGGAGACGGGACCACGACCGATCGATGTCTCAAAGATTGGGCACCCGAGCTTCCAGATGCTTATGGAAGAATTCTCAGACGTTCTCACGGACACACTTCCACCCAGCCTTCCCCCCTTACGTAACGTCCAACATCGGATTGATACTCTCCCGGATCAACCGCCCCCCTCACGTGCCCCTTACAGAATGAACGAGACGGACCTTCAAGAACTCAAACAACAACTAAACGAACTCGAAGACCAAGGGTACATTAGACCAAGTAGCTCACCTTACGGAGCCCCTGTCCTGTTTGTGAAGAAGAAAGATGGCTCCTTGCATCTATGCATCGACTACCGCGCGCTCAACAAAGGCACAATCAAGAGCAAATATCCCGTCCCGGTGATGGAGGAACTTCTAGATCGCCTTTGCAAGGCTCGATACTTCACACACATAGACCTCCGCTCCAGGTACCACCAAATCAGGGTAGCACAAGAACACATAGAGAAAACAGCCTTTCGCACACGCTACGGTAGCTACGAGTGGCTCGTGATGCCATTTGGACTTACCGGTGCACCGGTCACCTTTTGCCGCGAGATGAACGACGGCTTCTGGGACATGCTTGATCTCTTCCTCCTCATTTACATCGATGATCTCCTGATCTACAATCGCACCTTGGAGGAGCACTACGAGCACATTCGGGCGGTCCTTTTACGCTTACGGCAGCGCCGACTTTTCGCCAAGCCCAGCAAGTGCGAGTTTTGCATGAAGAAAGTGGAATTCTTGGGGTTCATTGTCTTCGAACTCGGCCTCCATGCCGACCCCCAGAAAGTAGAGCTGTGCTCAAGTGGGCACCCCCAGAGCCTGTCAAAGAAGTGCGAGAATTCATAGGCTTTTGCCAATTTCTCCGCCGGTTCATCCAAGGCTTCAGCAAGATTGCAGCCCCGCTCTTGGAGTTGATCAAATAAAAGGAGCCATTCAAGTGGGGAATGGACGAGGAAGAGGCCTTCGAAGCGTTGAAGGTCGCTATGTGCAATGCCCCGGTGATCAAACTTCCAGAATTCGACAAACCATTCGAAGTTCATACCGACACATCGGGTTCGGCCATCGGAGGCGTCCTCTTACAAGATGGGCAACCCATTGCTTATGAGTCGCACAAACTCACAGGCCCCGAGCTCAAATGGAGCACACATGAGCAAGAAATGTTAGCCGTTATACACTGTCTACGCAAGTGGAGGCACTATGTCTTGGACAAACACACAAAAGTCTTCACGGACAACATCTCTTTGAAGTACTTCACCTCTCAACCCAAGTTAAGCCCGAAGCAAGCCCGCTGGCAGGATTTCCTTGCCGAGTTCGATATCGAGATCATCCACAAACCGGGCAAGCAAAATGTCATGCCAGATGCACTTAGTCGCCGACCCGAACTCCAGGCCATGTCCACAGTTTCCTCCGATCTGAGAGGCAGAATTCAACGAGCACAGGCACAGGATGCCCAAGTCCAGGAAATAATTCAGGAGATGCAAACGGCCCAGGCCCCGAGTCGCTACACACTCCAAGAAGGCATCCTCCATCGCAAAGGGAAAATCTATGTACCAAACAACTTAGAGCTATGCAAAGAGCTGATGTGGGAGGCACATGATTGCAAAGTGGCCGGCCACGGAGGGAAAAACCGCAGCTATGAAACGCTCCACAAACACTTTTATTGGCCCCGCATGAAGGCACAAGTCCAAGAATATGTGGAAACATGCCCGACATGTCAATTAGTCCATCAAGATCGGGTGAAGCCCGCCAGCCTTCTACAACCACTCCCGATTCCGAACCGACCGTGGGACATGATCAGCATGGACTTCATAACCGAACTCCCACCGTCTTTAGGGTTCAACACCATCTTCGTTGTGGTGGACTACTTCACAAAGCAAGCACATTTTATCCCGGCCAAACCGTCGCTCAACGCCAAGGCCGTGGCTCATCTCTTCTTTACTCACATCGTGAAGTATCACGAATTACCTTTGGCCATCGTGTCCGACCGGGACGGACGCTTCCTAAGCCGGATGTGGACAGAGCTTTTCCGCATCTTGGGGATGCAACTTAGGTTCTCCTCAGCTTATCACCCACAAACCGATGGGCAAACAGAATGGGTCAACCAGACGATCGAAGATTATATCCGAAATTAAGTTAGAACCGATCAAAAGGACTGGGCGAAGCACTTAGACATTCTGGAGTTTCACTACAACGCTTCCGTCCACTCAAGCACAAAGATGACCCCATTCGAGTTGGCGACCGGCAAGGAGGTAATCACGCCCCTAGCGCTTACACAAGACTCCACCCTTGCAACAAACGACCTCGATTGCGGCGCCTTCTTGGATCAATGGAAAAAAAAGTTAGAAGAGGCAAAGTCCGGCTTGCAAAGAAGCAAAGAACGCATGGCTCGGTACGCAAACAAGAAACGAAGGCCCGACGAAGAGTTTCAAGTCGGCGACCTTGTCCTCGTCAGCGCACGTAATATCACCCTACCAAAGAACATCACGCAGAAGTTCAA